>ML351855.1:0-76472 GCA_005239505.1 Nicotiana paniculata
GAAGGAGCGGGAGCAATTGAGGATGAAGAGGCATGAGCGGCTGGAATCTCACCATCAGGTGAAAAGAGGTTATGACCCTATTGATCATTCTCCATGGCTTCCTTAGTTTTGGCTATTTCAGCACTAAGGTCAAAACCCTCTTGACTCATTTTCATCAATGTGTCAAGGCGAGAATTCATATACGTCCAGCTCACATCGACATCAGTCACCTCTTCCAAATCTTCATAATCTTGTGCCCACACTTGAAGCTCAGCCCTCAACCCGTCCTTCTCCGCCTCCGCAGCTTCATGACCGTCCCTTAATGGAACAATCGACTCCTCTAAAGTTTGAGCTTTGTCTAAAGCCCTTCGAATATCTTCTTGAGTACGATTGGGTGATTGCACGAGCTCGCCTGAGTATTCTTCCTTCTTCCCCAACAAGTTCTTCAAGTCTCTAATCTCCTCTGAGGCACGGGACAGCTGCTCTGTGAACGAAGACTCCAGAACACTCTTATCTTTGTCAGCTTGACTGCAAGAAGCCCGTTCAACTGCTAGTTCTGCTGCCATAAGTCTCATCCGCCGCTTCAAGGTACTCATTTCCTCTTCTAAAGCGTCCATGTCAACCCTTAGGCTATCATATTGTGCTTTCCAATTATCAACTTCTGCCTGCAACTCTCTTGTCTCTTGGTCTGTGTTTGAAATCCTCTTCATAAGCTCCATGCCTATAAGGTTAATCTACAAGAAATAAACCAGTCAGATATGGTAAATTTCATATACGAGAGTGAAAGAGGATAACTTACACAATACCTTCAAAGAGGTATGCACGACCTCATTGGCCCATGTAAGAGCATCGTGGCTAGCTAGCTTTGCTTTCTCAGCGGGACCTATCAAAGGCTTGAGCCACACTTCAGGCTCACCCATCTTCTTGAAAAGGTTTCCCTTAGCTGGAACCTCTATTACCACCTGCCGCATCTCTCTGCTGGAAGACCCTACTTCCCTAACGGAAGGCATGGAAGCAGGTAGAGATGGAATAGCAACAGGAACGGAAGGTTGAGGAGCTGGAGAAGCCGCGGGCAAAGAAGCAGGCACGGAAAATTGAAGAGTTGAAGAATTTACAGGAAAAGCAGCAACAAAGTTGAGATAGACAAAGGAATAGACGAAACAACTTCTCTCAAAGAAGCAGGAAACATCAGCCAAAGGGATGTCTTCAAGAGAAAGATCAATACCACCATGAATAGGGGAATCTGAAACATCATCAAAGGCAGGGGGCTCAATCATAGACACGAGAGGCAAGGTTGAGGCAGTAGGCTCATCATCTAAGACCATTCGCCTTCTCTGTGGCATGTGCACTAAAGCACCCTCTTCCTCTTCCTTTATGGAACGATACTCACTAATCATCCTCTTCGAGGAAGATGAACCAACAATAATTTCCTGGGCTTGAGCCAAGGACATCTTCGGGATAGAGGAAGCAGACACCCCACGAGCAGAGAATCCTATTAAAAAGGGAAAAAAGTTGAATGACAAAAAAAAGAGACTCGAGTAAGGAAAGAAGCAAGAACAAAATCTTCACTTATTGTGGGTCTTTACTTGCCAACCATACATCCCAGCAAGGTACTTTGAGTGGTTTAGGAACACTTGGTTCCTTAAGGTTGGCCTATTTGGCCAAGTTTGACTTCGGTCAACATTTTGAGAAAACGATCTCGGAATCGAGTTCGCATAGCTCCATTAGCTCCGTATGATGATTTCGGACTTGGGCGTATGTTCGGATTGGGTTTCTGACGACCCCAGGGTGTTTCGGCGCCCAATATTGAAACAAGAAGTTCACTAAGTCCATATTTTGGTTTAGGATGAGTTTTTGTATTTTCGAGGTCCGAACGGAATTCGGGGACCGGGAATAGTTCCGTATAGTCATTTATGACTTGTTTGTAAAATTTAAAGTCATTCCGAGTAGTACAGCCCCGTTCGGCGCGATGAGGTGAATTCTAGAATTTCTTAAATTCTTAATTTGATTCAAGGGGTTTTGGAGGGTGATTTTTGAGTTTTGGTGATATTATGAGTGATCTGTAGGCTCGAGCAAGACCGTATAATGATTTGGGACTTGTAGGTGTAGTTTGACGGGGCCTCGGGTGGGCCCAGGTGCCTCCCGGACCCCGTGCGAGGCCAAAAACTAGCAAAAATCACTGCTGGTGCACAACAATTGGTGTGACCGCTGGTGCGAACTTGTGCCCACTGGTGCGAGTTCGCGGGTGCGAACGTCCCCTTCGTAGGTGAGACCCCATCGCAGGCGCGACCAGTCTTCCGCAGGAGCAAAACTGCTGGTGCGGCTTACAACTACGCAAGTGCAAGCCCAGGGTCCCAGGCCCTTTTCAGCAAGGGCGACCAATTTCTCGCGGGTGCGAGACCGCACCTGTAGTCCCAAGGTCGCAGGTGCGGAACCCCTGTAGGCAGCCTCATTTAAATGCCCATAATTACGGGTCTTCTTCATTTTTCAACCATCTCACCTCCATTAGAGAGTCCTAGGGGCTTCAAGAACCTGCTCTTGACCCAAATTCGGTAGAGGTAAGTAATTCCTTTCATTTATCTAGTTCCATGCATGAATTAACAAGGTAAAATCAACTACTAATTCTTGGAAAAACCTAGGTTTTGCATTGTAAATTGGATTTTTGGAAATTAGTGAATTACCCCTTTTGAGCCATTGAATTCTTAAATAAATTATATAATTTCGCTCCTTAGGCTTCGGGTAAGCTATTCCTCCAAGAATTTTCGAAATCCGAACGTGTGGGACCGGGGTCAAAATTTCAAGAATCGTCAAGGATGTTAAATTTTAGGAATTCTTGCTAATAATTCTTCTCGAACCTATAATTGATTCAATTACATCATGTTTGGCTAGTTGTGGGCCGTCAGGAGTAGTTTCGGAGTTTTGGGCGCATCTTTTGATCCGGTCCTTGGTCCGAGGAGTGCTTTTATCAAGGTGATCCCCTTTCTAACCTCGTGAGAGGGAAATTGTCCCTCTAGGTAACCTTAATTGCTATGTGATCTTGTTTGGGGGCTACGTACACACCAAGTGACGAGAGTCCGTACGTAGTGGCTATTACTACTTCGTCCGGGTAGTTAGGACACAACATGTTCATTGTTTTTCCCTGTTGTAGCCTACATATAATTTGTATTGTTGTATTTGAACGTTGTGATACTTGGCTTGAT
Source organism: Nicotiana paniculata (assembly GCA_005239505.1). NCBI lineage: Eukaryota > Viridiplantae > Streptophyta > Magnoliopsida > Solanales > Solanaceae > Nicotiana > Nicotiana paniculata. The sequence continues at coordinate 3,180 of ML351855.1, forward strand.
TTAAGTGTGATAAGAATAATCACAGGATGGGATCTGGCCGTACGCCACGGCAGAGTGATGATTGACTATACTTTGGGATTGGGCCGTACGCCACGATAGAGTGATGATTGATTATATTGTGGGATCGGGTCGTACGCCACATCAGAGTGATGAGAGAGTATATTATGAGAGCGGGCCATACGCCACGACGAGATTTAGACTGCAGGATGGGATCGGGTTGTACGCCACGACGAGGATTATAGGATGGGATCGGGCCGTACGCCACGGCGGATACCAACATTTGGTGGATTTTGGATTTTTATTTGATGTCTAATATCGATGTACTTGGTTATTTGTCTTACATGCCTACTTTTTTCCTCACATCTTGCTTACTTTATTAATGTTGGACCTTAGTGAGCATCGAGTCGACTTCTCGTCACTACTTCTTCGAGATTAGGCGGGATACTCACTGGGTACATATTTATGTATGTACTCATGCTGCAATTTCTTTTCTTCTGTACTTGACTGTACAGGTACGGAGGTTGGTATGTATGATCATCAGTCCGGTTGACCGGGGTTGGTGATATTTCACGGTGAGCTGCTTTTCTAGCGATTCCTGGCAGCACCTTGGAGTTTCCTTTTGTTATTTTCCCCATCTATTTCATTCAGAATATGGCATTGTATATATTTATGTATTCTGGTGTATTCTGATAGTTGCATGCGACACTCGTGACACTAGTTCCTGGCACACACGTGCGTACATTTTGGGCTTTTGGGTTGCATTTTCATACATATGCTTATCTTTTGACTCATGTATCAGATATCTTATTTTCATGTCACCGGCTAATATCATGTAAATAAATGCTTAAAACTGGTAAAAGTTGGATTAATTAATCACATGGGAAAGGTAACACTTAGTAGAATTTATGTTGGCTTGCCTAACCCTGTTGTTGGGCGCCATCACGACCCATGTGGGAAATTGGGTTGTGACAACGTGGTATCAGAGCGCAATCTAGGTTCATGTAAGTCTCATGAGTCCCGGGAGAATCCAGTAGAGTCTTGCGGATCAGTATGGAGACGTCTGTACTTATATTTAGGAGGCTACAGGGTGTTAGGAAACCTCTACTTGTTCTTACTCTATCGTGCAGTCTATGATTTACTAAATTCATGATTCTGTTCTCTTACATATGGTGAGGACGCATGCATCTCATGTGCCTGATCCGGGAGAGGGTGCCGCCTCCGTCGCTCGAGCCTGTGGTAGGGGCAGGGGTAGAGCACCTACCCCTAGTAGGGGACGGGGGCGTCCCACAGCTATACCGGTCCCGCCACCAGAGGACCCTATATTAGAGGAGCATGATGAGGTGCCCCCAGTAGATCCGGCACCCGTAGACTTTATGACGGCGTCGGGCTTTCAGGCAGCCATGGGCCGTATGATGAGGTTCATGGACACCATGTCCCAGGCTGGTTTATTTCCAGCAGACCCTGTCACTTCACAGGCGGGAGGGGGAGCCCAGACCCCTACTGCCCAGGCTGGAGGTCCGACAGCAGCATTACATCACACCCCGGGTACACTGCCCGTGGATGGTGCCCAGCCTGCAGCAGCAGCACCCGAGCCCAGACCAGTTGTGGGTGGTGACCAGCATAAGATGTTACACAGATGGACCCGCTTACGCCCTCCAGTCTTCGGGGGTGAGCGGGGGGAGGATGCCTAGGATTTCATTGATAGGTGCAGGGATAGACTGCACAACATGGGGATCCTAGCATCCCATGGGGTGGATTTCACTGCATTCCAGTTAGAGGGCAGAGCTCGCAGGTGTGGCAGTCTTATATTCTCAGCAGGCCAGTCGATTCTCCTACTATCACTTGGGAGCAGTTCACGCAGATGTTCTTGGATAGATATATTCTACCCTTTGAGAGAGAAGAGCTAAGGGGTCAGTTTGAGCGGTTGGAGCAAGGGCAGATGTCGGTGACCGAATACGAGGCTAGATTTTCAGAGCTTTCACGCCTTGCTCTTATGATATTACCTACCGATGCTGAGAGAGTTCGGAGGTTTGTAGCAAGGTTGCATCCAGGTATTAGGTCCACCATGGCTCGAGAGGTGGAGATAGGTACCCCGTACCAGCTTGTGGTCGAGATAACGCGATGTATTGAGGGATACCGATGAGGAGCAGGGAGCAGGGTCAGCAGGACAAGAGGTCCAGATTTGCAGGTGAATTTAGAGGTGCTCCAGCTAGGGGCAGGGGTCAGTTAACAGGTAGTAGGCCCAGCAGGCTTTCGTATGTGGCACCTCCACCACCTCCTCGAGGTGTCTCAGTTAGGCCCCAGTTTAGTGCCATTCCAGACGCTCCTATCGGCCCCCAGCTATTCAGGGTTCTCCCAGTCATCAGGGGTCTTTCGATCCTTATTTCAGTGCTATGCCTGAGGTCTCTCGTCGCCCTCCGGCCATCCAGGATTCATCTTCAGGGAAGCGAATGGTAGTGCCAGGGTGTTGTTTCGAGTGTGAGAACCTGGGTACACATGGAGGTTTTGTCCCATGTACCGGGGCAAGGCCGTGTAGCAGAGTCACCAGCCCGCGGTTTCAGCACCAGCAGTTCGACCGCCTAGAGGTGGGGGTCAGGTTGGCAGGGGCCATCCCAGAGGGGGAGGCCAGTCCGAAGGGGGTCAGGTTGGCAGGGGCCGTCCTAGAGGGGGAGGCAAGTCCGGAGGGGGTCAGTCAGCTCCACCTCGTTCTGGGAGAGCTCAGCCTTCAGGTACTCTAGCCAGGTTTTATGCCTTTCCGGCAAGATCAGATGCAGTGGCCTCAGACGCTGTGATCACAGGTATTATCTCAATATGTGGTAGAGAGACTTCACTATTATTTGATCCGGGATCCACTTATTCATATGTTTCAGCCTTATTTGCTCCTTTTTTGGATGTTTCTCGAGAGTCTTTGGGATCTCCTATATATGTGTCCACTCCTGTGGGCGACTCTATGGTGGTAGACCGGGTGTATCGGTCTTGTGTGATCACCTTCATTGGGTTTAAGACTAGATCCGACCTTTTATTGCGAGACATGGTTGATTTTGAGGTTATCCTGGGCATGGATTGGCTATCTCCTTATCATGCCATGCTCAATTTCCATGCCAAGACAGTTACTTTGGCCATGCCTGAGTCTCCTAGGCTGGAATGGAGGGGTTCTTCAGTTAGCACATCCAGCCGGGTTATTTCGTTCTTGAAGGCTCGACATATGGTCGAGAAGGGTTGTCTAGCCTATTTGGCTTATGTGCAGGACACCACCGCTGAGTCTCCAACGATTGATTTTGTGCCAGTTGTTCGAGAGTATGCTGATGTATTTCCTTCGGATCTTCCAGGCATGCCTCCGGCTCGTGATATTGATTTCTGCATTGATTTAGCCCCAGATACTCAACCTATGTCTATCCCTCTGTATCGTATGGCTCTGAAAGAGTTGAAGGAGTTGAAGGAGCAGCTTGAGAAGTTGTTAGCTAAGGGGTTTAACAGACCGAGTGTGTCGTCGTGGGGTGCTCCAGTTCTATTTGAGAAGAAGAAGGATGGGTCTATGCGGATGTGTATTGATTACCGCCAGTTGAACAAGGTTACCATTAAAAAAAGTATCCCTTGCCTCGCATCGATGATTTGTTTGACCAGTTGCAGGGTGCTCGTGTGTTTTCTAAGGTTGACTTGAGATCAAGGTATCATCAGTTGAAGATTCGGGCTTCAGATGTTTCGAAGACTGCTTTTCGTACGAGGTATGGCCATTATGAGTTCCTGGTGATGTCCTTTGGTTTGACCAACACCGCAGCAGCCTTTATGGACTTGATAAATAGGGTGTTCAGGCCGTATATTGATTCCTTCGTCATTGTCTTCATTGATGACATTTTGATTTACCCCCGTAGTCTGGGGGAGCACGAGCAGCATTTGAGAGTCGTGCTCCAGACCTTGCGAGAGCAGAAGCTATATGCTAAATTCTCCAAGTGTGAGTTTTGGTTGGATTCCGTGGAATTTTTGGGGCATGTGGTATCCGGAGAAGGTATCAAGGTTGATCCTCAGAAGATAGAGGCAGTTCAGGGTTGGTCGCGTCCTACTTCAGCCACTGAGATCAGGAGCTTTTTGGGCTTAGCAGGTTATTATCGCCGATTTGTGGAGGGTTTCTCTTCTATTGCTGCTCCATTGACCAGATTGACTCAGAAGAATGCCCCGTTTCGATTGTCTGACGAGTGTGAGGCGAGCTTTCAGAAGCTCAAGACAGTATTGACCTCAGCGCCAGTTCTAGTATTGCCATCCGGTTCTAGGAGGTACACGGTGTATTGCGACGCTTCACGCGTTGGCTTGGGGTGCGTGTTGATGCAGGAGGGGAGAGTTATTGCTTATGCTTCACGCCAGCTGAAGGTTCATGAAAAGAACTACTCTGTGCACGATTTAGAGTTGGCAGCGATTGTTCATGCTCTTAAAATCTGGAGGCACTATTTGTATAGGGTGTCCTGTGAGGTCTACACCGACCACCGCAGCTTGCAGCACTTATTTAGACAGAAGGATCTTAATTTGAGGCAGCGCAGATGGCTTGAGTTGCTGAAGGATTATGATATCACCATTCTTTATCACCCGGGCAAGGCTAATGTGGTGGCGGATGCGTTGAGCCGGAAGGCTGAGAGTATGGGTAGCTTGGCTTATATTGCAGCGGAGGAGAGACCTCTAGCCTTGGACATTCAGTCCTTGGCCAATCGCTTGGTGAGATTAGATCTTTCAGAGTCTCGTCGAGTATTTGCATATGTGGTTGCTCAGTCTTCGTTATTGGGGGAGATTAAGGCCCGACAGTTCTATGATTTGTGCTTGGCAGAGCTTTGGGAAACAGTGGTTCAGGGTAGGGCCAAGGAGGTTACTATTTGCGAGGATGGTGTTCTGAGACTTCAGGGCCGCTTATGTGTTCCTAATGTTGATGGCCTGAGGGAGAGGATTCGAGAGGAGGCGCACAGTTCTCGATATTCTATTCACCCTGGTGGTGCGAAGATGTATCGTGATTTGAAGCGCATTTCTGGTGGAGGCAAATGAAGAAGGATATTGTGGAGTATGTGACTAGGTGCCTCAATTTCCAGCAGGTTAAGTATGAGCACCAGAGGCTAGGAGGCCTACTTCAGCAGATGCCCATTCCTGAGTGGAAATGGGAGAGCATTGCTATGGACTTCGTGGTGGGATTGCCTCGGACTTCGCGGAAGGTGGACGCGATTTGGGTCATTGTGGATAGATTGACCAAATCGGTGGCTACCATATATTCATCTGAGAGGTTGGCACAGATCTACATTCGGGAGATCGTCCAGTTGCATGGTGTGCCGGTGTCCATCATATCAAATCGAGGCCCTCAGTTCACCTCGCACTTCTGGAGATCATTGCATAGTGAGATGGGCACCCAGATAGACCTCAGCACAACATTTCATCCCTAGACTGACGGTCAGTCAGAGCGTACAATTCAAATATTGGAGGACATGCTCAGGGCATGTGTGATTGATTCCAGGGGTCAGTGGGACCAGTTCTTGCCTTTGGCCGAGTTTGCTTACAATAATAGTTATCAGTCCAGCATTGAGATGGAACCATTTGAGGCATTGTATGGTCGGCGATGTCATTCCCCTATCGAGTGGTTTGAGCCCAGCGAGGCTAAGTTATATGGCACCGACCTGGTGAGGGATGCCTTGGAAAGAGTGAAATTGATTCAGGAGAGACTCTGTACAGCACAGTCCAGACAGATAGAGTCCTGTTGAAAGTTTCGCCAATAAAGGGTATTATGAGGTTTGGAAGAAGGGCAAGTTGAGCCCAAGGTTTATAGGTCCATTCGAGGTGTTGAGGCGAGTTGGGGAGGTTGTTTATGAGCTGGCCTTGCCTCCCAGCTTATCAGGAGTTCACCCAGTTTTTCATGTATCCATGCTCCGGAGGTACCACGCCGACTTCTCTCATGTGGTCGATTTTAGCACTATTCAGTGGATGAGAGGTTGGGCTACGAGGAGGGGCCAGTTGCTTTCGTTGATAGACAGGACCGCCAGTTGAGGTCCAAGAGAGTTTCTACCGTAAAGGTTCGGTGGAGGGGCCAGCCAGTTGAGGAGGCGACCTGGGAGTCCGAGGAGGACATGCGGAGCAGATATCCACACTTATTCAGCCCCTCAGGTATGATTCTAGACCCGTTCGAGGACGAACGTTTGTTTAAGAGGTGGAGAATGTAACGACCCAGCCTGTCGTTTTGCGTATTAGGATTCCGTCCCTTTAAATAAAACCTTCCATAGCGGCTATTCGTGCTTTATGACTTGCGGGAGCGAGTGGTTCGGGATTTGAGAATGGTTTGAGTGGTTTAGGAACACTTGGTTCCTTAAGGTTGGCCTATTTGGCAAAATTTGACTTCGGTCAATATTTTGATCAAACGACCTCAGAATCGAGTTCTAATAGCTCCATTAGCTCCGTATGATGATTTCAGACTTGGGCGTATGTTCGGATTGGGTTTCTGATGACCCGGGGGCGTTACGGCGCCCAATATTGAAACAAGAAGTTCCTTAAGTCCATATTTTGGTTTAGGACGCGTTTTTGTGTTTTCAAGGTCCGAACGGAATTTCGGGACCGGGAATAGTTCCGTATAGTCATTTATGACTTGTTTGTAAAATCTGAAGTCATTCCGAGTAGTATAGGCTCGTTCGGCGCGATGAGGTGAATTCTAGAATTTCTTAAATTCTTAATTTGATTCAAGGGGTTTTGGAGGGTGATTTTTGAGTTTTGGCGATGTTATGAGTGATCCGTAGGCTCGAGCAAGTCCGTATAATTATTTGAGACTTGTGGGTATAGTTTGACGGGGACTCGGGTGGGCCCAGGTGCCTCCCGGACCCCGCACGAGGCCACAAAACCAACAAAAATCACTGCTGGTGCACATCAGCTGGTGTGACCGCTGGTGCGGTCGTACCCTTTGCAGGTGCGACCCCATCGCAGGCGCGACCAATCTTTCGCAGGAGCGAAACCGCTGGTGCGGCTTACGACTCTGCAGGTGCGAGCCCAGGGTCCCAGGCCCTTTTTCGCAGGGGCGACCAATTTCTCGCGGGTGCGAGACTGTACCTGCGGTCCCAAGGTCGCAGGTGCGGAACCCCTGTAGGCAGCCTCATTTAAATGCCCATAATTATGGGTCTTCTTCATTTTTCAACCATATCACCTCCATTAGAGAGTCCTAGGAGCTTCAAGAACCTGCTCTTGACCCAAATTCGGTAGAGGTAAGTAATTCCTTTCATTTATCTAGTTCCATGCATGAATTAACAAGGTAAATCAACTACTAATTCTTGGAATAACCCAGGTTTTGGATTGTAAATGGGATTTTTAGAAAATTAGTGAATTACCCCTTTTGAGCCATTGAATTCTTAAATAAATTATATAATTTCGCTCCTTAGGCTTCCGGTAAGCTATTCCTCCAAGAATTTTCGAAATCCGAACGTGTGGGCCCGGGGTCAAAATTTCAAGAATCGTCAAGGATGTTAAATTTTAGGAATTCTTGCTAATTATTCTTCTTGAACCTTAAATTGATTCAATTACATCATGTTTGGCTAGTTGTGGGCCGTCAGGAGTAGTTTCGGAGTTTCAGGCACATCTTTTGATCCGGTTCTTGGTCAGAAGAGTGCTTTTATCGAGGTGAGTCCCCTTTCTAAACTTGTGAGAGGGAAATTGTCCCTCTAGGTAACCTTGATTGCTATGTGATCTTGTTTGGGGTCTACGTACGCACCAAGTGGCGAGAGTCCATACGTAGTGGCTATTACTGCTTCGTCCGGGTAGTTAGGACACAGCATATTCATTGTTTTTCCATGTTGTAGCCTAAATATGACTTGTATTCTTGTATGATTGGTATTGTTTTCTTTGAACGTTGTGATACTTGGCTTGATTTAAGTGTGATAAGAATAATCACAGGATGGGACCGGGCCGTACGCCACGGCAGAGTGATGATTGACTATATTGTGGGATCGGGTCGTACACCACGGCATAGTGATGATTGATTATATTGTGGGATAGGGTCGTACGCCACGGCTGAGTGAGGAAAGAGTATATTATGGGAGCGGGCTGTACGCCACGACGATATTTAGACTGCAGGATGGGATCGGGCCATACGCCACAGCGAGGATTACAGGATGGGATCGGGTAGTACGCCACGGCTGATACCAACATTTGGTGGATTTTGGATTGTTATTTGATGTCTAATATCGATGTACTTGGTTATCTGTCTTACATGCCTACTGTTTTCCTCACATATTGCTTACTTTATTACTGTTGGACATTAGTGAATATCGAGTCGACTTCTCATCACTACTTCTTCGAGATTAGGCGGGATACTCACTGGGTACATATTTATGTATGTACTCATTCTGCAATTTCTTTTCTTCTGTACTTGACTGTACAGGTCCGGAGGTTGGTACGTCTGATCATCAGTCCGGTTGACCGGGGTTGGTGATACTTCATGGTGAGCTGCTTTTCTGGCGATTCCTAGCAGCACCTTGGAGTTTCCTTTTGTTATTTTCCCCGTTTATTTCATTCAGACTATGGGATTGTATATATTTATGTATTGTGGTGTATTCTGATAGTTTCCCGCGACACTCGTGACACTAGTTCCTGGCACACACGTGCATACATTTTGGGCTTTTGGGTTGCATTTTCATACATATGCTTATCTTTTGACTCACGTATCAGATGTCTTATTTTCATGTCACCGACTAATATCATGTAAATAAATGCTTAAAACTGGTAAAAGTTGGATTAATTAATCACATGGGAAGGGTAACACTTAGTAGAATTTATGTTGGCTTGTCTAACCCTATTGTTAGGCGCCATCACGACGCGTGTGGGAAATTGGGTTGTGACAGGAACGGTCGATTATTGCTGTCTCTATCTGTGATAATTGTTTTCATGTACTCGGTCCCGTTATAGTATATGTTTCATGCCTCAGTCTCGTAAGTTGCTAGTTTATTCTATATTATCATTGCATTGGGCTGATTTTCATATGTTAGAGCATTGTGAGTGAGACTGGAAGGTACTGACTGAGTGAGGCTTGGAGCCTGGTTTTGAGACAGTTATGAGGTCGGACTGCACACCGCAGCGATCCTGGAATCATGCCTTCATTGGCTTGATATAGCGCTTGGGCTGAAAGGAGCCACTCTGGAGTCTTTACACCCCCAGTGAGTGCACAGATATTGAGGGATGGATTTTCCTGGACATGGATCTTGTCCGAGTATTATGTTCTGGAGATGGATCTTCTCTGTGGGTCTCATGTTCCGGAGATGGATTTTCTTTGTGGGTCTTATGTTCCGGAGATGGATTTTCTCCGTGGGTCTTATGTTCCAGAGATGGATCTTCTCTGTGGTGGCTGGATCGGCCTTTTTCCTCAGTACTAGGTGACAGTGTCACTTGTGTTTATGTAATATCCTGGATGGACTTCCCTGGGCCGGGAGGCCGTAGTCTAGCAATGAGTGGACCACCTTATGAGAGTTTGATTACTGAGTATACATCATTCTTGATTCTATATGAATTCATGCTAGGACACAGAGTTACAGACATATGTTGATGCATCGTGTTTATTTCCTGATATATTACTATCATGTCCGAGTTATATACTGTTGTTCCAATTATCGGAGGTTTAGTCTGTCACTACCTCTCAGCCCGTAGTTTGGTTTCGTTACTACTGAGTTGGTGTACTCACGTTACCCCCTGCAGCTTGTGTGCAGATCCAGGTACAACGGGATTCAGCTATGGTCAGTGAGTAGCAGTAGTTTCATCAGAGTTGACGAGGTAGCAGCTGGCGACCGTGATCTCGTCTTCTCTTCCTTTTCTACCATTGTATTTTATTTTCAGACTATGTTGGTCATTTCTTTTTGGTTGTATTATGTACTAGCAGCTCATGACTGTGTGACACTGGATCCGGGGTTTGTAGGAGTTGGGTTTTGATTTTGATAAACCTGTTTTCAAATTCAAACTTACCATTATTATTGATTTCAGACTTGTTAAGAAGGATAGTTTTTTTGGAAATTGTATTTAGTTAGATAAAATGGGTGGCTTGCCTGGTTCCACGACAGGCGCCATCACGACTCCGGAAATGGGTTGTGACAGATCCACAAAGCTTGTTTTCTACAAATTCAAGGTATCCAATTTAGTTAAGATATATCTTTCTTTTTCTTAGTTGTTCGGATTTGGGTTAACAGATTCTTTCTTTTTCTTAATTGTTAGGATTTGGGTTAACAATTTTCTCTTTTAGGTATTCATTGGTAGATTGAATTTAATTTTTTTTTGGTGGTCAAACAATGTGTTTCTGGACGTTTGTGGTTTAGTACATTTATGAAGTTGGATATAAGTTTTTCATTATTTAATGTTAGATTATGCTTAGAGTTCAATTAAATTATTGGTTTCTTGGTGATTAAAGGGTTGATTACTGTATAGTAACTAATTTGTTATTCTTTTTGTTATCTGCTTTGGTTGAAAAAATTGAATCTTGTATTTTTTTTTGTGTGTGTGAGAGAGAGAGTTTGGTGTTAATCTTTGCGAGAAGTACCTCATTTTGTTGTTTTTAATAAATATATTAATATTAGTTTTTATCAAGTAATAGTTTCTGTTGTCTATACAGTTGTGTCAATTTATACAAAATATCTTTTAGATATTGATTATTAGATTATTTTTTATTTGGTTTTGGTTTTTTGGGGTAATTATATTTAATCCATTTCTAAAGATTTCATTATTTAGTGATAGATTGTGCTTAGAGTTTAATTGGATTCTGGTATCTTGATTATGGTATTCTATAGTTTGATTATGATTAGTCATGATAAAATATTAAATATTGCAGCGATAGAGTGAACTAGTTTTGTAAGATTCACTTGAAAAAAAATAAAGAAACTAGATGTGTTTTTTGCCATGCTGGATGAATACATTTGTATAGTCATTAGTGATTCGGAGTTAGTTTTTCTTTCTTTCTCTTACCTCGAACTTGTTAATTCGGAGTTACTACTACTAATAGACTTGGAAATATCACAACTGTTTTTTCATTTCTCTGAATAGACACAAGAATTGTGTTCTGTTTCTTTTTAGATCATTATGCAATTAGCCAATTGTGTTCTTTTCCTAAATTTCTTTTGGAGAAAAATGATCTAGAGTCTGCAGTACAATGAAGTTTCTACCTATTCATAAAAAATTTCCTTTTCTTGATTTGATGTCTACAACTCCCTTTCCCGTTCAAATTTACTTTTCTTGATCTAGAGTGTTTATATGTGAATTTAAAAAGAAGAAAAAGAAGAATTAATTGAGTTTTACTAGCTATGGATGACTCTTTTTTTTATATTTGGTCATTGCAGATTCTATTGCTAATGATTAGCAATCTAAGCGACCTAGGGGACCTACTATGATGCACTCTGGATGGGGAAAAGATGGTGGCATTTTACATGTTGAGTTGAATAATCTTAGTCAAGCTATTGGACCTGATGCAGCTAGATTGAGTTCAAAACTTGGAGTCATAGCACGAAATGGCATTTTAGCTCCTTTAAATCATAAAGATTAGAGGCTTGTGCCTAAAATGTACAAAAATAGGATATGGGCTCATATTAAGGTGCTTAGAAAATTAAAAAAAAAAGTTATATGCTATGATGCTTATTGATTTTATGCTTTCATACATGTGTTATATGATGATGTTTGAAGGAAAATACTGATGCAACTGAGGATATGAGACGTATGTTGATGATATCGGTTGGATCTAAATGTAAATAATGGAAGCATGAAACAAAAATGATTGGTTATGAGCCACACAACAACGATATCGAACGCTTAGCTAAACGTCCAGACAGGGTAGAAGAAGACCAATGGCGTGCATTAGTTCATTATTGGAGCTCTAATGAAGCAAAGGTATTCTCCGAGCATCAAGCATCTTCTTCTCTTGCCCTTAGCACATGCTATTAGCACATTCCGTATGCGGATCATACTTTTTCCTCTAAATAGTTTTATGCTTTTCCTCCGTAATTCTTCTTACGTTTTCTCTTTTTTCTTGTAAACGTTTTATTCTTTGGTCTGATGTTTGGCCATGAATTATCTATAATATATAAAATTATGTGCAACTTTCTAGGAAAAGAGCGAAAGGAACAAAGAAAGTCAAAGGAAGTTGAGTATGCCACACACATCAGGAAGAAAAAGTCATTCTCAAATTATAGATGATATATGCCATATTTACTATAAGCTTTCTACAATTTCTATATCAATACTTATTTTCTTGTATATATTTGTTATAAAGATTTTACTATTTAAACAGTTGACAAAGAAGAATGGTGTAAAACCAAGTCGTATCGAGGTATTCAAAGGAACACATACGAGAAAGAATAAACAACCAGTAAATGGGATAGCTGATGAAACTATGTGTCACGACCCGGAATCCCACCTTCAGGCCGTGATGGTGTCTAACATTGAACCCGCTAGACAAGACAATGTTACTAGTTATTCCGATTTATTCCTTTGTTATTTAGCATTTTAAAATTGACATATAAGAACAAATAGAAATGAGAATGCGGAAGGTAAGAAATTTAACAACTTAAATAATAAATCTTACGAAAATTTTCTTAAACATACCCCTAGAACTGGTGACACCAATTTCACGAACAGTCTAAGATTTTGCTAAATACAATGGTCTGAAACAAGTAAATACAACTGTCTTGGAACTACTGAAATAAGACAGAAAATGAGAGAAAAGAGTAGGAAGTGACGCCAAGGCCCACGAACGTCTACGGGACTACCTCGATGTCGCTTGTGTGGACTGAAGAAGTGCAGGTGTAGCATCAGTACAACCGACCCCATGTACTGAGTAAGTGCCGAGCCTAATCTCGGCGAAGTAGTGACGAGGCTAGGACACGACAAATATTAAACACCTGTACAATTCAATAATATATAATAGAAATAACGGCAAGAAGTAAACAGTTAGGTACAAATATGGGAAGAACATGCTAGTGTACAAAGGGGAAAAACACTTATTGAGTAACAGAACATGACAACCGACTAGTATCAAAATAATAACAGGGAACAAACAAGTGCACGTCATCACCCTTCGTGCTTTTACCTCACAATGTCATGGCACGACATTATCCTTCGTGCATTATCTCTCATATCATGGCACGGCATCACCCTTCGTGCTTTTAATATCACAACATCGGCACGACATTAACCTCAGTGCTTTTAAATATAAAATCATGGCACGGCATCACCCTTCGTGCTTTACCCTCTTCTTCACCCAAAGAATAACCAGAACACAATTTGGTAAGGAAGAACCACAATACAGACCATAATTTTACAACATCCCGGCAAGGGAACAATAACAGAAATATCACTGTCCCGGCAAGGGACACAGCTATAACCAATCTCAATGAACGTACAACATAACCAAATAATTCTCAACCAAACAACTAATCAACAGTGTTCACAACCAAGTATTTCCAACAATTGAATAATCTCCAAAATGAAATCTACTTCATAACACAGTGGATATCGAAGAAAAACACATATACTATATGTTATGACTCACGGGCATGCTTGACAACAAGGTATAGGTACCCGTCACCTCACCTATACATTGAACATGATAATAACATGTAGCACATATGACTTAACTCCTATTCTCTCAAGCTAAGATTAGGCCAAACACTTACCTTGGCTCCAAGAATACAAATCAAGCCTCTAGCACCGCTTTTCCTTTTGATCCTGACTCAGAAACAATCGTATCTATAAATAATCGACTCAATAATATCAATAAATGCTAAACAGTTCAATTCCAATGCTTAAATATAGATTTCCCATCATTCTTCCAAAAATTCCAAAATCCGACCCCAGGCCTGCTTGGTCCAAACACGAGGTTCGGACCAAAACCCGATCACCCATTCCCCCACGAGCCCGAATATACAACTTGTTTTAAAATCCGACCCCAAAACGAGGTTGAATTCCAAAAAATTCGAAAAGCCCTAACTCTACCCAAATCTGCAATTTCTACCCTTAAATTCCATATTTTTAGGCCTAGAATCTAATATTAGTTGATGAAAATGGAAAAAAATGGAGTTAAGAACACTTACTTATGAAGTTATGATGGAAAAACTCTTCAAAAATCGCCTAAGGGGTGTGGGGAAGAAGGAGGGTTGTGAAATATGGTGAAAATCCCGTAAGAATTCTGTTTTGTGTCTTTAAAAATATCACTGGGCAAATACACTATGCGTTCGCGACCCCTTGGCTGCGTTCGCACGGTGTTAGCAAGACTGACCTATGCGTTCGCGTGCTAAGCACCGCGTTCGCACAGGCCTAGCACTACCCAGACCCCCAGGACCCCTCTATGCCTGCGTGTTCGTGTCTTTACCCCCGCGTTCGCACCTGTTATGGTGCGTTCGCACCGAATAAATTTCACCCTGACCCCCAGACCTCACTTTACCCTGTGCGTTTGCACTCCCTTGAGTGCGTTCGCATAGGGTATTTACCTGTACACCAGAAAATAACAATTTCACCAGATTTTCTAAGGCAATTTGCACTCTGACGCCTACCCGAGACTCACCCCAGCCCTCGGGGCTCAAAACCAAGTATACACACAACCTCTAAAACATCCTACGGACTTATTCGAGTAACCAAAACACCAAAATAACATCATAGCACTGAATTAAACTTCAAAATCTATAGAATTCCTCAAAACTTAATTAACTTTCAAAATTTTCCTATTTTTTGTCCGAATCACCTCAAACTGAGTTTGTTTCTTACCAACTTTCACAGGTAGCACAAAATAAACATATTGAACCTGTTCCGGGCTCCGGAACCATAATACGGGCCCGATAACACAGGTTTCACATCAATTCTCATTTTCAACAACCTTTATATTTTTCAGAAAATAATTTTCTTTAAAAATTCATTTCTCGGACTTGGGACCTCGAAATTCGATTCCGGGCATACGCCCAAGTCCCATATTTTTCTACGGACCCTCCGGGACCGTCAAATCACTGGCCCGGTCCCGTTTACCAAAAATGTTGATTAAAGTCAACATTATTCAAATTTCAACACAAAAATATCATTTTTATCAATTTTCACATAACGGCTTCCCGGCTACACGCCTGGGCTGCGCACAAATCAAGGTGAGATATAAGGAAGTTTTCACGGCCTCGGAACACAGATTTAGCTAAAATTACACGGTATGACCTTTTGATTCATCACACTATGGTAAATTCCCATTCTTTATGAATATAAATTAATTTCTTTCCAATATAAAATTTTATTAACTTTCAATTGTTTTACCTTTTCTTTCCAAAAGAAAGAAATGGATGAACTTGCTAAGGTGTATCCCGAGTTAAATGTCCCTGGAAGTGCTCCCAATGATATGTATGCACAGGTTATGGGACAAGACACTCACAGAAATGTTCGAACTTTAGGAAAAGGAGCAGCTCCAAGTTTTGTTTATGGCCCTGCATATAAGTGATCCCAGGCTGAGCAAAAAGATTTTGATAGAAGGGTTGAGATAGAAGTTGAAAAAGCTACCTCCGCTATGAGAATTGCGATGGAAGAAAAATTGTCTGAAGCAAAAGAAGAAATAGAAGCGACGGAGAAAAATTTATTTGAAGCAAAAGAAGAAATAAAAGCGATGGGGGAAAGAATGTTAGAAGCGACAAAGGATATGGATGTTAAAAATAGACGAAAAAGTAAAGTTGGGTATAAAGGCATATCTAGAATCTTTGGGAATTACTATTGGCTCAAATAGGAAATTATCTGGTGATGAGCAGGTAAAAAATATTGTGCTCTTTAGAAAAAATTTAATGTATTTAAGATAATCTTGTAATTTAATTTGCTTTTAATTGTAATGATCTTCCTCTTTTGTGATAGGTTTCTGATGACTCAATAGACGATCACCAACAATCACTATCAGATGTTTCACTTGTTCACACAAAGATGGTGAGTTCGTAAACTCGTTTTAACTATATCTTTGTCACGATCCGAAATCCCACCTTCAGGCCGTGATAGCGTCTAACATTGAACTCGCTAGACAAGCCAACGTTACTAGTTATTCCGATTTATTCCTTTACGGTTTAGCATTTTTAAAAGTGACATATAAGAACAAATAGATATGAGAAAGCGGAAGGTAAGAAATTCAACATCTTAAATAATGCTTCGTATAAAAATTTCCTTAAATATACCTGCAAGACTGGTGTCACAAACTCACGAACAGTCTAAGATTTTTTTTTTTGCTAAAAACAAAGTCTGAACAAAAGAATACAACTATCTCGGAAGTACAAAAGAAGACAGAAATAAAAAGGAATGACATAGGAGGTGACACCAAGGCCTGCGGACGCCTGCAGGACTACCTCAGCGTCGCGTGTGGACTGAAGGACACTCCCTCGATCACTGTCAACCTGGTCCGGTACCGTAATCTGCACAACATAAAGAAGTGCAGGTGTAGCATAAGTACAACCGACCCCATGTACTGAGTAAGTGCCAAGCCTAACCTCGCCGAAGTAATGACGAGGCTAGGACACGACAAATAATAAACACCTGTAATTTTCAATAATATATAATAGAAATAACGGCAGGAAGTAAAAAATTAGGTACAAATACAGGAAGAACATGCCAGGGTACAAAGGAGAAAAACACTTATTGAGTAACAGAACATGGCAACCGTCTAGTATCAGAATAACAACAGGGAACAAACAAGTGCACGGCATCACCCTTCGTGCTTTACTCTCATTCTCGCCAAAACAAGTGCACGGCATCACCCTTCGTGCTTTTAAATATAAATCATGGCACGGCATCACCCTTCGTGCTTTACAATCTTCCTCACTCAACAATAACCAGAACAACAATTTGGCAAGGAAGAAACACAATACAAACCATAATTTACAACATCCCGGCAAAGGGAACAGTAACAGAAATATCACCGTCCCGGCAAGGGAATAATAACAGAAATATCACCGTCCCGGCAAGGGACCCAGCTATAACCAATCTCACTGAACGTACAACATAACCAAAATAATACTCATTCGAACAACTAATCAACAACGTTCACAACCCAGCATTTCCAACAATTGAATAATCTCCAAAATAGAAGCTACTTCATAATACAGTGGATATCGAAGAAAAACACATATACCGTAAGATATGACTCACGGGCATGCTTGACAACAAGGTATAGGTACTCTTGACCTCACATATACATTGAACATGATAATAACACGTAGCACATATGACTCAACACCTATTCCCTCAAGTTAGGGTTAGGCCAAACACTTACCTCGATTCCAAGAATCAAAATCAAGCCTCTAGCACTGCTTTCCCTCTCGAATCAAACTCCGAAATGATAGTATCTAGACATAATCGACTCAACAATATCAATAATGACTCAATAATCCAATCCCAAATCCAAAATATGCATTTCCAATCATTCTTCCAAAAATACCAAAATTCGACCCTGGGTCCGCTTGGTCCAAACCTCGACCCGTCACCCATTCCCCCACAAACCCGAATATAAAATTTGTTTTGAAATCCGACCCCTAAACGAGGTTGAACTCCCCAAAATTCCAAAAACCCTAACTCTACCCAAAACCCCCAATTTCTACCTTTTAACCCATGATTTTAGGCCTAGAATATGATAATAGTTGATGAAGATGAAAGAAGACGGAGTTAAGAACACTTACCTATGAAGTTATGGAGGAAAATTCTCCCGAGAATCGCCCAAGAAGAGTGGAGAAGAACAAAATGGTGAAAGATGTCAAAATCCCGTATTGGGTATTCTATTTTTGAGCATTTAAATAACTGGGCGAAATTGGCTACCGCGATCGCGACATGTGCCCTGCGATCGCGGAGGGTACTGGTCTTGGACTTAAGCGATCGCAAATTGAAGGCTGCGATAGCAGAGAAACCGGACGTGGACCCACACGATCGCGGACCGATTGATGCGATCGCAGAAGGGAAAATACCCAGCCCCCTCCCCAGTTCTCCTATACTCTATGTGATCGCGGACAGATCTATGCGATTGCATAGAGGAAACTGACCTCCCCCTCACTTAAAGTTATGCGATCGCAGCTAACCCTATGCGATCGCATAGAACAAAGTATCAGACACCAGCAACAGCCCATTTACACTAAAGTTTTCCTAAGTTTAGCACCCCGACACCTACCTGAAACTCACCCGAGCCCTCGAGGCTCAAAATCAAATATACACACGACCTCAAAATCATCCTACAAACTTATCCGAGTAATTAAACCACTAAAAGAACATCAAAAATAATGAATTAAACTCAAAAATCCATAGAATTTTCTCAAACTTCACAAACTTCTAAATTCTCCAATTCTGATCCGAAACGTGTCAAACCAAGTTCGTTTCTTTCCAAATTTTACAGCTAACTCACATAACACATATTGAACCTGTTCCGGGATCCAGAACCAATATACGGGTTCGGTAACACAGATTTCATATCAAAGTTCATTTTTAAAAGTCTTTCTTATTTTCAGAAAACAATTTTCTTTAAAAATTCATTTCTCGGGCTTGGGACCTCGGAATTTGATTCCAGGCATACGCCCAGGCCCCATATTTTCCTACGGACCCTCCGGGACCATCAAATCACGGGTCCGGGTTCGTTTACTAAAAACATTGACCAAAGTCAACTTTATTCCATTAATTATCATAAATTAAACTGTTCAACACATTTCCACATATAGACTTCCCAGCTACACGCTCGGGTTGTGCACGCACATCGAGGTGAGATTAATGAAGTCTTTCGGGGCCTCGGAACACAGTTTTTGCTAAATTAACACAAGATGACCTTTTGAGTCATCATAATCTCCACCTCTAAAACAACCGTTCGTCCTCAATGGACATAGAAAAGTACCTGTATCGGGGAAAAGGTGGGGATAACGGCTCCGTATATCGGGCTTGGAATCCCAAGTAGCTGCCTCAATAGGCTGACCTCTCCACTGAACACGAACTGAAGGATAACTCTTTGATCCCAACGGATGCACCTGCCGGTCCAATATGGCTACCGGCTCCTCCTCATAAGACAAATCCTTGTCCAACTGGACACCACTGAAGTCAAGTACATGAGATGGGTCCACAATATACCTTCGGAGCATAGACACGTGAAATACTGGATGCACGGCTGACAAACTAGGTGGCAAGGCAAGTCTGTAGGCCACCTCTCCTACCTTGTCCAGAATCTCAAATGGACCAATGTACCTAGGGCTCAACTTGCCCTTCTTTCAGAATCTCATCACGCCCTTCATGGGCGACACCCGAAGAAATACCCGGTCGCCTATCATAAATGCCAAATCTCGAACTCTACAATCCGCATAACTCTTCTGCCTGGACTGAGCTGTACGAAGTCTATCCTGAATGATCTTCACCTTGTCCAAGGCATCCCGGACTAACTCAGACCCCAACAATCTAACCTCTCCCGGATCAAACCATCCGACTGGAGACTGACACCATCTACCATACAACGCCTCATACGGAGCCATCTGAATGCTCGACTGATAGCTGTTGTTGTAGGCAAACTCAGCTAAAGGCAAGAACTGGTCCCATGAACCACCAAAGTCAATGACACAAGCTCGCAACATATCCTCCAAAATCTAAATAATACGCTCGGACTGCCTATCCGTTTGAGGATGAAATGTTGTGCTCAAATCAATCTGGGTGCCCAACTCTCGTTGAAATACTCTCCAGAAATGGGAGGTAAACTGAGTGCCTCGGTTTGATATAATGGATATGGGAACACCATGCAGTCTAACAATCTCTCTCATATAGATCATTGCCAACTTCTCTATTGAATACGAAATTGATACTGGAATGAAGTGCGCTGACTTGGTCAGCCTATCCACAACTACCCACACTGCATCAAACATCCTTTGAGTCTGTGGGAGTCCAACTACAAAGTCCATGGTGATGCGCTCCCACTTCCACTCGGGAAGTTGAATCTGTTGCATCAATCCACCGGGTCTCTAGTGCTCGTACTTAACCTGCTGACAGTTCAAACACCGAGCTACATAAGCTACAATATCCTTCTTCATCCTCTTCCACCAATAATGCTGCCGCAAGTCCTAGTACATCTTTGCGGCGCCCGGATGAATAGAATACCGGGAACTATGGGCCTTCTGAAGTATCAACTCACGAATACCATCCACATCAGGTACACAAATCCAACCCTGCATCCTCAAAACTCCCTCAACATCAACTGTAACCTGCTTGGCATCTCCGTGCCTGACTCTATCTCTAAGAACACATAAATGGCGACCATCATACTTCTTGGCCCGAATATGGTCATACAAAGAAGAACGGGCTACGGTATGGGCCAAAACACTTCCAGTCTCAGAAACCTCCAATCTCACAAATCGGTTGGCTAAAGCCTGGACATCCAAAGCAAGAGTTCTCTCTTCGTCTGATAAATAGGCAAGACTAATACTGGCTGACTTCCGACTCAAAGCATCGGCCACCACATTGGCCTTCTCGGGATGATAAAGAATGGTAATATCATAATCCTTCAGCAACTCTAACCATCTCCTCTGTCTCATGTTCAACTCCTTCTGTTTAAATAGATACTGTAAGCTCTTATGATCCGTGAACACCTCACATGGCACACCATACAAATAATGCTCCAAATCTTCAATGCATGCACAATATATGCTAACTCCAAGTCATGAACTGGGTAGATCTTCTCATGAACCTTCAACTGACGAGAAGCATAGGCTATAACCTTGCCATCCTGCATCAACACTGCACCAAGCCCAACCCATGAAGCATCACAATACACGGTATACGATCATGAACCTGTGGGCAAAACTATCACTGGTGTCGTGGTCAAGGTTGTCTTGAGCTTCTGAAAGCTTGCCTCACACTCATCAGACCACCTGAACTGAGCACTTCTGAGTCAACCTGGTCATCGGGGCTACAATGGATGAAAAGCCCTCCACAAACTGGCGATATAACCTGCTAAGCCCAAGAAACTCCGGATCTTTGTAACTGAGGTGGGTCTAGGCCAATCTCTGACGGCTGAAATCTTCTTGGGATCCACCTGAACACCCTCTGACGATACCACATGGCCTAGAAATGCAACTGAACTCAACCAGAACTCACACTTGGAAAATTTTGCACACAACTGACTATCTCTCAAAGTCTGGAGGATGACTCTAAGGTGCTGCTCATGCTCCTCTTTGCTGCGAGAGTAAATCAAAATATCATCAATGAAAATAATCACAAAACAGTCCAAGTACGGCATGAACATTCGGTGCATCAACTCCATGAAAGCAGCGGGGGCATTGGTCAGCCCAAATGACATCACCAAGAAATCATAATGCCCTTAACAAGTGCGAAAGGTTGTCTTAGGGACATCAGACGCCCTAATCCTCAGCTGATGGTAACCAGATCTCAAGTCAATCATGGAAAACACTTAAGCACCCTGAAGCTGGTCGAATAAATCATCAATCCTCAGCAAAGGATACTTGTTCTTAATAGTAACCTTATTCAACTGTCGGTAGTCAATACACATCCTCATCGAGCCGTATTTCTTCTTGACAAACAATACTGGAGCACCCCAAGGAGAAATACTAGGCCTAATGAAGCCTTTATCCAACAAATCCTGCAACTGACCCTTCAACTCTGGCGGGGCCGTACGATACGGCGGAGTAGAAATAGGCTGGGTGCCCTGAGCTAACTCAATACAAAAGTCAATATCCATGTCGGGTGGGATACCCGGCACGTCAGCAGGGAATACCTTTGGAAACTCACGAACCACGGGCACAGACTCCAGGAAGGAACCTCGGCGCTAGAATCACGAACATAGGCCAGATAGGCCAAACAACTCTTCTCGACCATACGCCGAGCTTTCATATAAGAAATGACTCTACCAGAAGAATGACTAGGAGTCCCCCTCCACTCCAAACGAGGCATCCCTGGCAAAGCCAAGGTCACTGTCTTGGCATGACAGTCCATAATAGCATAATAGGGGGATAACCAATCCATCCCCAATACAATATCGAAGTCAACCATATCAAGAAGCAAAAGATCAACCTGATTCTCCAGACCACCAATGACTACTAAGCATGCACGGTAAACTCGATCTACCACTATAGAATCACCTACCGGTGTAGACACATGCACAATAGTACTCAAGGAATCACGGGGCATACTCAAATAAGGGGCAAAATATGAAGACACATAAGAGAAAGTAGATCCCGGATAAAATAAAACTGAACCATCTCTGCTGCAAACTGAAACCATACCTGTAATAACTGCATCAGAGGTCTCAGCCTCAGGCCTGGCAGGAATGGCATAGCACCAGGGTAGAGCCCCTCCGATTTTGAACATCTCTGGGTCGACCTACTGCGGGCTGACCTCTACCTCTCGTGGCCTATCCTCCACCTCTATGAGTATGATCTCCACCTCTGGAACCTCGACCTCCACCCCTAGCTGGCTGAGGGGGTGGGGGTGCACCTGGTGCGGGAATCATAGTACGAGAACCCTGATGCTGAGAGCTACAAGAAGCTCGGGGGCAATACCTAGCAATGTGCCCTGGATCACCACAAGAGTAACAAGGCCTCTGCTGCTGAGGCTGCTGGCCCTGAAACTGCCCCTGTCGACCAGAATAACCACCCTGGAAGCTCTTAAGCGGCGATGCACTGATAGGAGCTGATGGTGCACTGCGGGATACCTGAAGCGCCGACTGGAATGGCCTAGGAGGATGACCTCTGCCAAAGGAATCTCTGCCTCCATATGAGGCACCACTAAAATGACTGGAACAGCGAGGTCTCTTGTCAGACCCCTGACCACTGCCCTGTGATAAGACCATCTCAATACGCCTGGCCACATTGGCCGCCTCCTGGAATGAAATATCAGTACCTGTCTCTCTGGCCATCTGGAGTCTAATAGGCCGAGCTAGACCCTCAATAAACCTCCTCACCCTCTCACGATCAGTGGGGAGTATCATGATAGCATGTCGGGCCAAAGTAATGAACCTGTTCTCATACTGTGTAACAATCATAGATCCCTGCTGGAGGCGCTCAAACTACCTCCGAAGACCCTCCCTCTGAGTAACTGGTAGAAACTTCTCCAAGAATAACTCGGAGAACTGAGCCCAAGTCAATGGTGCAGACCCAGTTGGCCTGGTCAAGCAATAGTCTCTCCACCAAGTCTTGGCAGTACCAGAAAGACGGAATGTAGAAAAATCAACCCCATTGGACTCCACAATGCCCATGTTCCAAAGAACCTCATAGCAATTGTCCAAGAAATCCTGGGGATCCTCTGATGATGCACCAGTAAATGTAGTAGAAAATAGCTTGGTGAACCGATCCAACCTCCACAAAGCATCGGTAGACATGGTTTCCCCCTCAACTGCTTGTGCCAAAAAACACGGCTGAGTCGCTCCAGCTGCCTGAGGTGCTGGAGTCTGGAACTGAGGAGCTAGCTACTCTGGTGTGCGGGTAGCAGGAGTCTGGGTCCCTCCCCCAGCCTGAGAGACGGCTGGTGCAGTAGGAAGAAGACCAGCCTGGGCCACACTCTCCATAAGGCCCACTAAACGGACCAGAGCGTCCTAAAGAATCGGGGTGTCAATGAACCCCTCCGGGACCTGAGCTGGTCCAACTGGAACTACCTGAGCAGAGACATCACCGGCAAAGTCTACCTGTGGGTCCTCCGCTGGTGTTGCTGCTCTGGGCTGAGCCCTAGCTCTGCCTCGGCCTCTAGCACGGCCTCGGCCTCGGCCTCGGCCCCTCGCAGGAGCTGCAACAGGAGGATAGAATAGAAAATTCAAGCACGCGTTCTCGCCATCTGCGAGAGAATAGAATAGAAAATCAGTTAACATTTAGAATTCAAACCGCAATATAGAGAAGAAGAAATGTGAAGTTATTACTAACCTTGCAGCCTTTGGGGGATAAGTACAGACGTCTCCATACCGATCCCTCAGACTCTACAAGTTTATCCGTGAATTGTGAGACCCAAGAAACCTAGTGCTCTGATACCAACTTGTCACGACCCGAAATCCCACCTTCAGGTCGTGATGGCGTCTAACATTGAACTAGCTAGACAAGTCAACGTTACTAGTTATTCCGATTTATTCCTTTGCGGTTTAGCATTTTTAAAAGTGACATATAAGAACAAATAGATATGAGAAAGCGGAAGGTAAGAAATTCAACATCTTAAATAATAATTAGTACAAAAACTTCCTTAAACATACCCCCAAGACTGGTGTCACAAACTCACGAACAGTCTAAGATTTTTTTTTTGATAAAAACAAAGTCTGAACAAAACAATACAACTGTCTCGGAAGTACAAGAGAAGAGAAATAAAAAGGAATGATATAGGAGGTGACGCCAAGGCCTGCGGACGCCTGCAGGACTACCTCAGTGTCGCATGTGGATTGAATGACACTCCCTCGATCACTGTCCACCGGGTCCGGTACCATAATCTGCACAACATAAAGAAGTGCAGGTGTAGCATCAGTACAACCGACCACATGTACTGAGTAAGTGCCGAGCCTAACCTCGGCGAAGTAGTGACGGGGCTAGGACACGACAAATAATAAACACATGTACAATTCAATAATATATAATAGAAATAACGGCAAGGAGTAAACAGTTAGGTACAAGTATGGGAAGAATACGCTAGGGTACAAAGGGGAAAAACACTTATTGAGTAACAGAACATGGCAACCGTCTAGTATCAGAATAACAACAGAAAACAAATAAGTGCACGGCATCACCCTTCGTGCTTTACTCTCATTCTCGCCAAAACAAGTGCACGACATCACCCTTCGTGCTTTACTCTCATTCTCACCAAAACAGGTGCACATCATCACCCTTCGTTCTTTTACCTAACAATATCATGGCACGGCATTATCCTTCGTGCATTATCTCTCATATCATGGCACGGCATCACCCTTCGTGCTTTTAAAATCATAATATCGGCACGACATTAACCTTCGTGCTTTTAAATATAAATCATGGCACGGCATCACCCTTCATGCTTTACACTCTTCCTCACCCAACAATAACCAGAACAACAATTTGGCAAGGAAGAACCACAATACAAACCATAATTTACAACATCCTGGCAAGGGAACAATAACAGAAATATCACCGTCCCGGCAAGGGACCCAGCTATAACCAATCTCACTGAACGTACAACATAACCAAAATAATACTCATCCGAACAACTAATCAACAACGTTCACAACCCAGCATTTCCAACAATTGAATAATCTCCAAAATAGAAGCTACTTCATAATACAGTGGATATCGAAGAAAAACACATATACCATAAGATATGACTCACGGGCATGCTTGACAACAAGGTATAGGTACTCTTCACCTCACATATACATTGAACATGATAATAACACGTAGCACATATGACTCAACACCTATTCCCTCAAGTTAGGGTTAGGCCAAACACTTACCTCGATTCCAAGAATCAAAATCAAGCCTCTAGCACTGCTTTCCCTCTCGAATCAAACTCCGAAACGATAGTATCTAGACATAATCGACTCAACAATATCAATAATGACTCAATAATCCAATCCCAAAGCCAAAATATGCATTTCCAATCATTCTTCCAAAAATACCAAAATTCGACCCTGGGTCCGCTTGGTCCAAACCTCGACCCGTCACCCATTCCCCCACAAACCCGAATATACAATTTATTTTGAAATCCGACCCCTAAACGAGGTTGAACTCCCCAAAATTCCAAAAGCCCTAACTCTACCCAAAACCCCCAATTTATACCTTTTAACCCATGATTTTAGGCCTAGAATCTGATAATAGTTGATGAAAATGAAAGAAGACGGAGTTAAGAACACTTACCAATGAATTTATGGAGGAAAAGTCTCCCAAGAA
This sequence comes from Nicotiana paniculata, assembly GCA_005239505.1. Lineage (NCBI taxonomy): Eukaryota > Viridiplantae > Streptophyta > Magnoliopsida > Solanales > Solanaceae > Nicotiana > Nicotiana paniculata. Next base: position 29,006 of record ML351855.1, read on the forward strand.
TCGCCCGAGAAGAGTGGAGAAGAAGAAAATGGTGAAAGATGTCAAAATCCCATAATGGGTATTCTGATTTTGAGCATTTAAATAACTGGGCGAAATTGGCTACTGCGATCGCGACATGTGCCCTGCGATCGCAGAGGGTACTGGTCTTGGACTTACGCGATCCCGAATTGAAGGTTGCGATCGCAGAGAAACTGGACGTGGACCCACGCGATCGCGGACCAATTGATGTGATCGCAGAAGGGAATATACCCAGCCCCCTCCCTAGCTCTCCTATACTCTATGTGATAGCGGACATCTCTATGCGATCGCATAGAGGAAACTGACCTCCCCCTCACTTAAAGTTATGTGATCGCAGCTAACCCTACGCGATCGCATAGAACAAAGCATCAGACACCAGCAACAACCCATTTACACCAGATTTTTCCTAAGTTTAGCACCCCGACACCTACCCCAAACTCACCCGAGCCCTCGGGGCTCAAAACCAAATATACACACGACCCCAAAATCATCCTACAAACTTATTCGAGTAATTGAACCACTAAAATAACATCAAAAACAATGAATTAAACTCAAAAATCCATAGAATTTTCTCAAACTTCATAAACTTCTAAATTCTCCAATTTTGATTCGAAACACGTCAAACAAAGTCCGTTTCCTTCCAAATTTTACAGATGACTCACATAACACATATTGAACCTGTTCCGGGCTCCGGAACCAATATACGGGCTCGGTAACACAGATTTCACATCAAAGTTCATTTTCAAAAGTCTTTCTTATTTTCAGAAAACAATTTTCTTTAAAAATTTATTTCTCGGGCTTGGGACCTCGGAATTCGATTTTGAGCATACGCCCAGGTCCCATATTTTCCTACGGACCCTCCGGGACCATCAAATCACAGGTCCGGGTCTGTTTACCAAAAACATTGACCAAAGTCAACTTTATTCCATTAATTATCATAAATTCAACTGTTCAATACATTTCCACATATAGACTTCCCGACTACGTGCTCGGGCTGTGCACGCACATCGAGGTGAGATTAACGGAGGCTTTTGAGGCCTCGTATCATAGTTTTTGATAAATTAACACAAGATGACCTTTTGGGTCATCACAATCTTTTCTGCATACTTTTGAAGAGTATAGTTTTAACTAGCAGAGTAACCAATATAATATTTCTTCTCAGGTTAACAAAATCAAGAAAACTGGAGTTAGTGAAGTTGGCACAAAGAAAAATAAGCGGGTAAGTTTAAAAAAAAATTCCAAGGTTCTTGTTCCTCCTTTTCAAAGGGAGAAACCCTTCATGTTATAGTTTGCAGAACTTATACAACATTCATTAGTTTTCATCTTAGTATACCATTTACGAAAACTAACATTTCAGAATTCAGCCCTCCCATGACCCAAAGTACTGATAAACAATACGCCTAGATGAATCAAAAACTTTTCATTCAACAATATATTTTAAAATATCATCACATATAAAAGAAAATAAATATGGAATAGTGATAGATAATGAAGATTAGATTATGTGTGTTGTGGTAAGGGACTTACACTGATTGGTACTCTTACTTAAGTGTCACATAATCAGTTCATATAACTGTATCATAGTGTTTTGAAGGAGGGTTCAAAGACATACCAATGCAACATTTGGTGGCATAGTTGCCATCTATTTTGATTCTTTATATGGTTGCAACATTTGGTGGCATAGTTGTCATGCTCAATATCCAGAGCCTATTATCGACAAACCATATTAGCTCTTAAATAAAGCACAGTTAGTTTTTCCACGCCTTCTACACATAATTCAAAAACACACGAATTACTTCTAAGAAGTAACCAACACATGCTGCACACAATAAGTGGAGCAAATTTGTCCACCCAACTTTTGTGTTTTATGATTATTAGGGAAATAATTATACACCCTAAGGTAGGTGATATAGAACAGATTGAACAAAGATCATCTTTCATCCCACCATCACCCTGTTTCTGCCTCAGTCTCAAAGAAAAATATAAAAGAGTAGGGAATGATTTTCTTAAGTGCAAGAGGAATTGAGAATAGTTGAACATTTCTTTTCCTTAGTAAAGGGTGAAATTGTGATTTGTATTGAACACCATTTTTCTAGTATAGAATCGATGTTGTACTCTGATATGAAAGTGCATTATTGACTATTGAAATAGCATTTGTTGTAGAAAATTCGTTATTATCGTAGAGGTAAATAGATTCTCTTAAGTGAGTTATCTCATTTAGATTTTGTTTCAACCTTTCTTGGGCAAGTTTATGTGTGCTTACTTGTATTTAGCTTTTTAGGCCTGATCGTGTTTATATTTATTTAAATCTTGTAGAACCTCCATCGGGTGGAGTTATATTTTCTTCCTTCCTCTCACATCCCCCCAAACCCAAAAAAATATCATCAACTGTATTATGATATTACTACAATATTTCAGTTGTTGGTCGGTTTGGGCGGTTGCATTCACATTCTTGGATTTTTTGCTTTATGTTGTTTGTTTCTTTCTCTCTTCAGTTGCTAATATTACATTCATTATCAATTTGTTTCTCTTTTAGAACATGAATCTGTTATTATTTTTGGTATTCCAATTGCTTTAGAGGAGGAAAGAATTTACTTTATTATAAAAGGATAATTCTTATTTTTCTTGTGACCTCTTGTGCAGCATTCTTGAAGCAAGTGATGTCAATTACTAGAAGTGAAAATCTTGACTTGCGGAGAGTTGGTTTCATAAGATTTAGTCTAGAAGTTGAGGAAAATTAATTCGAATTAGGAGTGATCTTAAAGTACTATACACATTGAAATTACTATATTTTATGATTTAGTTAGATTTTAGTTTTACATGAGAACAAATCATTTGATTTGAGATTATCTATCTTGTACTAAGTACATTTTATATTGCTACTTTGTTCTTTGGTTACTGTGCTAAAAGATATTTCTTTACATTTATTTCATGTTTGTTATATAAGTTGACATTTGTGAATGTAAATGTGTTCATGATGAAAGTAAACAGGGCATTATTATTTACATTCTAAAAAATATGATACCGACATTAATTTAAGTGTCAAAAATTTAATGCGATATTTTGCTATCTTGTAAAAAATATGTCACTAAATTTTTTTAATGACATTCACAAAAAGTGGAAACGAAATTTTGTATATGTTGTGAGTTATTTTAGTGACAGTTACCAAAATGTCAGAAATTTCAATACGATATTTTGTGAAGATCATACGTAAATGTCGTATTTTTTTAGTAACATTAATCTAATTGTCAAAAAATTTAAGTGACATTTCCTATATGTTGTAAACTAAACGTCGCAACATTCTTGCAGATATTTAGGTAAATGTTATAAATTAAATATCATAAATTTCTTATTGACATTTACCTAAATGTTGCAAAGTAAGTGTCGTAAATTTCTTATCGACATTTACCTAAATGTCGTAAAATAAGTGTCATAATTTCTTATTGACATTTACCTAAATGCCGTAAAGTAAATGTCATATTTTCTTACCGACATTTACCTAAATGTCGGAAAATTACCGACACTAAAATTAACGATATTTGATGCAAATGTAAATTAAATGTCGGTAAATAAATTTGTGACATTTAAACAACTTAATACGAATTTTATTAAATGTCGTCATATCTCCAGTTTCTTGTAGTGCCACGACAAAGGAAGGGGGTTAACGAAACATGTGAGCTTATTTATGGGGGTCTGCTTGGCAAATTCCTTTGCCAGCAGGTCAGCTACTTCATTCTCTTCCCTGAAATTATGCTGGACTACTAGTTCCTTCTCCTTCACGGATATCAACCACCTGTAATTATGTAAGAGAGAGTCGTGAGTTGAATTCAAGTAGGTTTATTACCTGGGTTGAGTCAGTTTCGATTTTAATTGGAAAAATATTTTTTCCATGGCAAATTCCAAACTTTGATGAAGTGCCAGGAGTTCTGCATGAATATAGGAAATGGCTTGCACCTTCATGTTGAAACCCATAATCCAATGGATGTTATGATCACGTATAATGCCACCTATTCCGCTTGTCGTTTGTTTGTATGCCCCGTCAAAGTTTAGTTTAAACTAGTCAGTTTGTGGTTTTCTCCAGTTCGTATTACAGATGATTTTTCTTCGTGATTACTTTCCCTTTTAGTAAGGTAGTAATATTCAGTAGCTTGGTTAATAATGTAAGGGAGAGAGATACATTTTTGGAATTGTTTTCTATGTTGTAGTTTCTGTTTAACCAAAGATTCCATAAGATAAAGGGAAATAGATGACTCCAATTAATCTTGTGTGAGGGAACACTGGGTAACTATGTCTAATAATATCTACTCAGTCATGGTTATTGAAGATGGAAGCAGTACTTGATAGGTTATAAGTACCTTCGTTTTATGTTTTGATGATCTAACAAACTTACTGTCAAGAAACAGATAAGGAACCTGATGCACATCCTTAAGAACTTAAAGATCAACAAGTCTCCAGTTGGGGACACAGGTCAACTCTTCAAAGTCAAAGGAACAGTAGAGGGAATAGATATCTACCAGTTCCCGGGGTAATCACATCCTTAAGAGCTTAAAGATCAACAAGTCTCCAGTTGGGGACACAGTTCAAATCTTCAGAGTCAAAGGAACAGCAGAGGGAACAGATAGCTACCAGTTCCCGAGGTGACCGTACAAGTCAACTCTTCACAACTGTAAAGTTGCTGCCTGCACAAGCTACATGGAAACAGTGCAGCAGTCAACTTTATAGGGAATGCTCTTTACCTAACTTGCTTACATCATCCAAGTGATGTCACAAATGAGATATTAACATCAAGCAAAGGAAAACCAAATCACTTGCACATTCAAGAACTTATCCAGCATTCTCTCAAGTTTGTGTCAACCTTGCAAGTGATTCTCAAGGGCATCAAGAACGAAGAACAACATAACCAAGGACCAATTCCATGTATTAAAGTTATTACATGTCCTTAGTTGTGTTGTACCTTTGTTCAAAGCACTCTACTTGTAATTCCTACTTAGCTTAATTAGAAGCATTGTGTAGGAAATCTCTGTAAATCATAAACCCTTGTGTTTGGGTCTTGGCTAGAGTTAGTCAAGTTGTAAAGTCTTTGTAATAGAGTTATTACAAAATGGCTTGTAATAGGGTATATTACAAGTTAGTGAGGTTAAAGTCTTTGTAATAATGTTATTACAAAGTGTCTTGTAATAGGGTGTTACAAGTTAATGAGGGATTAAGAGGTTATTTTCTAGGTTACAATAGGTTGTAATCTAAAGTTGCTCAGTAATGAAGTTGAAATCCTACAAGGGTAGGTCGTGGTTTTTTATCCCGTGATCTGGGATTTTTCCACGTAAAATTCCTCTGTGCTCTTTATTTACTTCTGATTTACTGTTGGAACAAATAGAGAACTTGGTACCTTATACTGTTTGGTTTTACAGTCTGTTGCTTACATTGGAAATTGATAGAAATCGGGTTCTCTATACAGTTTGGTAGACGCTTAGTTTCTATCAACTGGTATCAGATCAGGTTCTTTCTAAAAGGATAACACCTAAAAAGGATCCTTATCATGGCTTCTCCACCAAACTTCGAGGAAGGACAATCAACCTATAGACCCCCAAGATTCAACGGCCAATACTATGGTTGGTGGAAAAGAAGAATGCATGAGTTCATTATGGCTGAAGACTCTGAGCTTTGGGACATGATTTGCGATGGTCCCTTTGTCCTTATGAAGGCTGTTGGAGAGGGAAGAAAGATTGTTCCAAAGAAAAGAAAAGAATACAATGGTGATGACCGAAAATTTGTTGAGAAGAACTTCAAGGCGAAGAAGATTCTTGTGTGTGGTATTGGACCAGACGAGTATAATCGTATCTCGGCACGTGAATCTGCCAAGGAAATCTGGGAGGCTCTTCAAACGGCTCACGAAGGGACTACTCGGGTAAAGCAGTCCAAAATAGATATGTTGACAACTGAGTATGAACTCTTTCAAATGAAAGAGGATGAGTCTATTCAAGAGATGCATACCCGTTTCACCTCTATAATCAATGAGCTTCATTCACTTGGTGAAATCGTTCCAACCAACAAGCTGGTCCGGAAGATACTTAGTGTTTTACCAGGATCCTGGGAAAGCAAGGTTAATGTTATCGCTGAAGCCAAAGACCTGTTGAAGCTGACTATTGACGAGCTTATTAGAAATCTCAAAACTTATGAGATGAAGAGAAAGAATGATATCGAAAGAAGAGAGCCCAGAAAAGATAAGAACCTGGTTCTCAAGGCTGCCAACAAGGATTTAAGTGGTGATAAATCCGACATGGAGTATCTCACTCAAAGATTCCAAAAGATGATTCGAAAAACTGGTAGGATTCCAAATAAAGGAAGTTCCAGCAGGAATTTCAAAGGAAATGATTGTTGTCATAAGTGTGGAAAGCCTGGACAATTCATTAAAGATTGTCCTCTTCATAAGCATGATCATTATAAATCCAACACTGAAAAGGCGGATGAGAGGAACCAGGTTCCTGACAAAAGATTCAAAAGAAAAGACGTCGCTGACAACGTTGTGAAACAGGCTCTTGCTGCATGGGAGACTTTTCCAGCAAATCCGAAGAAGATGATGGGCAAGGTGACAGCTCCATGATGGTAGTGGAAAGTGAAGCAGCTGAGTATGACTCTATTTTTTTCCTTGATGGCGCAATCTGATGATGATGGAGATGACGACGATGATGATGAGGTAAACCTTCTAGATGTTCAAAGAAATTTGAAATCCTATTCTCAAAAGAAGCTTATATCCTTAGCTAATGTTTTAATTGATGCATATCACAGTCTCATCAATGATAAAAATGCTCTAACCGCGGAACTAGGAGAAATAGAACACGAGAGAGATAATCTAGTGGTGGTTATGGATGATCTAAAAGAGACCATTGAGAGTTTAAAAGGGGAAAATGATATCTTGATTGAGATAATTTCAAACATAGAGCATGAGAGAGATGGACTGTTGGTAGTAGTTGTAGACCTAAAGGAAACAATTGAGGAACTAAGAAGGGAAAATAGGCCTGTGAACACTCAAAAGGGAAAGGAAGTTGCAAGTGAGGCACATCTTAGGCTTGAAAATGAGCTAAAATCAGTAAAATCTAGTATGTGTGCTGAGCTTGAGAAAAATAGACAACTTTAGGTAGATCTAGGCAGAGTGAAGAGTGACTTAGAAAAATCTCTTAAATGGACATGGTCCTCTGACGCAATCACTGCTATGTATACGAACAACGGAGGAAACAGGCAGGGAATCGGGTTCAAAAGGTAAAAGACTCCCTACAACCCTCATAGCAAGTACATTATTGTACCTGACAATTGGCTTTGCACTCACTGTGGAAACACTGGGCACTTTAAAGAAAATTGTAAGGCCAGAATTCAGTCTCAACAGAATAAATTGTTTGCTGAAAAAGTAAATGCTACTAAGGAACCTGGTCCTTCACATAAAAACGTATAATGCCTGCTTGGACCAAAATAGACCTCATTCACCCCTTTCCCCATTACAAGGCACCCAAACTTGTTTGGGTTCCTAAGTCTAACCTTGATTTCCTTGTGCAGGGAACAGTGAAAGGGAGCTATCAACAGTGGTACATGGATAGCGGCTGCTCGAAGAACATTAATGGAAGTACAAATGATTTCCTTTCACTGAAGGCCCTGCATGGACGGAGTGTATCCTTTGAAATGAAAAAAATGGATACATTCTGGGAGTTAGAAGGATCCGGAAGTCTCTTTCCCACTCTATTAAAAATGCATACTATATGAAGGGGTTGAAGTATAGCTTGCTGAGTATTTCCCAAATCTGTGACAAGGGTAACAAAGTGGAATTTGTATCTAAAATATGCACAGTCACAAAATCTTGTGACTGGGGAAGCGATGTTAGTGGCCAAAAGATACAAAAACATCTATGTTGCTAACTTTGAGTCCTTGCAAAATGGGAATCTTAGTTGTCTAAGTGCTGATGATGATAATGCTGAGCTATGGCACAGAAGGCTGGGTCATACAAGCTTCACGCTGCTGAACAAATTGTCCAAGAAGGACCTGGTTCGTGGTCTGCCCAAGTGAAGCTTCAAGGATCACAGGGTGTGTGATGCATGTGTAAAAGGAAAGCAAGTCAGATCCTCTTTCAATCCCAAAAAGAAAGTTAGCATCTCAAGGCCACTTGATCTCCTCTATATGGATCTATGTGCACCTATGAGGGTGCCAAGTAGAGGAGGAAAGAGGTACATATTTTCGTCATTGTGGATGACTACTCCAGATTTACATGGACCTTGTTCCTCAGAACTAAAGATGAGACTTCAGCCGACATAGAGGAACCTGGTCCTCAATCACAATATCTGAAGCAGAAAACAGAGTTGTGGATGTTGTACATGGAACTCTAGCTGCTAAGGAATTCAAACCAGATCAAAGACAAGAAACTCACTTGCCTTCTCAGCCTTTCTCTCTCAAATAGATCCCAAGAATATCAAGAAAGCATTGAAAGATGCAGACTGGATTACAGCTATGCAAGAAGAGCTCCATCAATTTGAGAGGAACAATGTGTGGAACCTGGTTCAACGACCTGCTGAAAAAACTGCTATATGAACCAGGATATCCGTGCTTGGTATGAAAGATGGTCAAAATTCCTTCTAGAAAATGTATTTACAAGAGGAAAAATTGACAACACTCTTTTTCTGAAGAAACGAGGAAGGAACCTGCTCATTGTGCAGATCTAAGTTGATTGGCTACAGAATAAATGTACAGGTAAAATAGCTAAAAAGTGTTTTCTCGCAAAGTCTAACTCATCTCTATACCGTTATAGGTAGACACGCATACAGAGCAAATAAGTAGTTAATGCATTGCACGTTGGTCAAAAGATGAGGCTTACATTTGCAAAATCTGTCAGGGAACCTGGTTCCCTTGACACAGGTTAGTAGTTCCTTTGTACTCTCATACACAATTTTTAAACGGCTGAAACGGTGCCACATCATTAAATTGTCAATTTCTCTCTTTCCCGCTTTTTAAACCCAAGCGTCTTATCTGAAGCGACCCGACTACCCAAAATTGATACCAATTCCTAACCGGTTCCTCACCCCCATTAAATAACTCCTCTCACAGTCACTTTCATAATTGTTCACATCAAAGAATCCACATTTCCTCTTTTCTTCAAACCAAAAAAAATATAATAATAAAAACTCTCTTCTTCAACCCACTACACTCCACCATGTCTGAAAATCATTTACAAGAACAGGAAGCTAAAGAAAATATGTTGTCAATAGCTGCTGAGGGAACTCTGGTTGGAGATTATGAGGTTGTATCTGAGTCTTAGGGGGGAAGAAAATGATGCAGAGGTCGAGGGTAGAGAACTGGTGCCTGTCGAAACTTTGGCACCTGACAATACTACTGGGGAAACAATTGAGTGACCTGATTCCTCCGCCCAAGAGTATCCATCTGCTTCCACTTGGGATAAAACCCCTGGTTCTCCACAAGAATCCCAGGTCATTATTGATCCTCTCTCCCTCTCCTCATTTCTATGCTGAGCCATTAACAAGTGTGGTTCCTGAGATGCAATCTTTGTCTGAGGAGGAGAAGGAGGATAGTGAAGAAGAAGATTATGATAATGTGGCTCTGGTGAGCTTTATTGGTGCTAGGAGTAGAAAATCACCTTCCCAAGGGTCGTCGTCTAAGAGACCCATCACAAGGTTGCAAAAAAAAAAGAGGAGATTGGTGAAAGATGGAAAGGTTGTCAATAAGAAGGTAGTGGCTCCTGCACTAGTCGTAAACGTGGATGATGAGGTAGAAGAGGAACCTGCTCCCTTGGTTCGTAAGTCCTCAATGAAACTTATTGTTCCAAAGTCCAAAGGGGAGTCATCTGGTGAGAAAGAGGATGAGAAAATGGTTGAGGAGTCTGCTGAGAAGATCTCTAAGAAATCTGCAGAGAAAAGCAAGAGTGTAAGAAAATAAATGAAAAGGAAGTCTGATGCCAGTGAGGAACCTGGTACCTCCAAGAAGACCAAGATTTGTGATTCCCAGGATGCTGGCAAAGAAATATTTTTAAAAACAAAAGGGTGTTGTGGGGGCCGTACATGAGGAAGCTGAAGACAAGAAATGTCATTCTTGAAGGTTAGCTCAGTTAGGTTCAGGAGGCACCTGGTTCCAGCAGCTCTCAAAGCACATAGGTCACCCGTCTGACAAGAGAAAATGTCGACCTCAAGAAACAGGTTGAGGACCTATAGAAGAGACTACTCAACTCGCAGGTGTCAACCAATTCTTGAATGTACATCCTTCTTCGAACTCTTGCCTCCTCATTTAGGCCTTTCCCTTCCAGTTCTCCCTAAACAGTGTCCCTTTCCCAAGTGTCAAGTTCTTAGTGTGTGTCCTCTGTTTTAGTTCTGATGATGTTTATGACTGGTACTTTTGTTTTTGTTGTTTCTATTTTGTGGATGTGTCTGGAAACAATGGAACTGCTCCCTGCTTAATTATCCAAAATTGATGAAAGATTCCTCCTTTTGTTGTGTATGCTTTGATTTTATGTTCTATTTTCAGTCATGTTTGTGTGCACACATGTGGCATGAGTTAACCAAGTTGGACTTCTTTTTGCTTAATGCTTGTTACTGATCTTTTTATGATGCCAAAAGGGGGAAAATAATTAAGGGGGAACAGATTCAGGGGGAATACAAATCACTCTGGTTCTTAGGGGGAACTTGAATTATAAGTTTGTCATCTAGACTTCTTTACATTTTTTGCTTGTTTGTGTTTTTAATGATACCAAAAGGGAGAAGATATATTGAGAATTAAAAATAATCAGTGCATTGATTAAGGGGAAAGTACAAACTCAAAGGGGACTTTGTGAGGTTCTTGGTACATTATCTGGTTTTTGTGGCTCTTTGCAGAATTATCAATATTAAGTTTGTCATCATCAAAAAGGGGAAAATTGATAGGTTATAAGTACCTTCATTTTATATTTTGATGATATAACAAACTTACTATCAAGAACCAGATAAGAAACCTGATGCACATCCTTAAGAACTTAAAGATCAACAAGTCTCCAGTTGGGGACATAGTTCAACTCTTCATAGTCAAAGGAACAGCAAAGGGAACAGATATCTACCAGTTCCCGAGATGATCACATCCTTAAGAGCTTAAAGAGCAACAAGTCTCCAGTTGGGGACACAGTTCAACTCTTCAGAGTCAAAGGAACAGCAGAGAGAACAGATAGTTACCAGTTCCCGAGGTGACCGTACAAGTCAACTCTTCACAACTGTAAAGTTGCTGCTTGCACAAGCTATAGTGCAACAGTAAACTTTATGGGGAATGCTCTTTACCTAACTTGCTTACATCATCCAAGTGACGTCACAAATGAGATATTAACATCAAGTACAGGAAAAACAAATCACTTGCACATTCAAGAACTTATCCAGCATTCTCTCAAGTCTGTGTCAATCTTGCACGTGATTCTCAAGGGCATCAAGAACGAAGAACAACATAACCAAGGACCAGTTCCATGTATTGAAGTTATTACATGTCCTTAGTTTTGTTGTACCTTTGTTCAAAGCACTCTACTTGTAATTCCTACTTAGCTTAATTAGAAGCATTGTGTAGGAAATCTCTGTAAATCATAAACCCTTGTGTTTGTTTCTTGGCTAGAGTTAGTCAAGTTGTAAAGTCTTTGTAATAAAGTTATTACAAAGTGGATTGTAATAGGGTATATTATAAGTTAGTGAGGTTGAAGTCTTTGTAATAGAGTTATTACAAAGTGGCTTGTAATAGGGTATATTACAAGTTAGTGAGGTTGAATTCTTTGTAATAGAGTTATTACAAAATGGCTTGTAATAGGGTGTTACAAGTTAGTGAGGGATTAAGAGGTTAATTCCTAGGTTACAATAGGTTGTAATCTAAAGTTGCTCAGTAGTGAAGTTGAAATCCTACAAGGGTAGGTCGTGGTTTTTGATCCCGTGAGATGGGAGTTTCTCACGTAAAATTCCTTTGTGTTCTTTATTTACTGTCAATTTACTGTTGGAACAAATAGAGAACCTGGTACCTTATACTGTTTGGTTTTACAGTCTGTTGCTTATGGGGGAACTGATAGAGAACAGGGTTCTCTATACGGTTTGGTGGACGCTTAGTTTCTATCAGTATTGTCCCTGTTGAGGGAGTGCCAGAGGTTTTTTGCTATGTCACAGTGGAGAAAGATGTGAGGTAGGTCCTCCTCACCTGACCTGCAAATAGTGCGCCCTTTATATACATTCATACCAATATGGTAAAGAAAGGAGCTGGAGGGTAGCCTATTGTGATAGCATTTCCAGAGAATTTTTTTTATTTTATTCGGACAATGAGTATCCCAAATCCATTTAAAGCTTCTAGGTGATGGAGTAGGATTATTTATGAGAGTGTAACATGAGGCGTCACTATTTGGTTCCCACATGGGACAGTCGTAGGGGCGGTTAATAGGGATGGTGATAGCGTTAATATTGCTAGTAATATTAGGGGGTAGTTCAAAGGAGAGCTTTTTTAATGACCAAGAATTGTTAATAATAAGATCACTGATTTTTGTTGTTTGATCATTCTTGTTAAAGGGGACCTCTATGCAGCTTCTGAGATGGTGTATTGGGGATCCATCTGGCATCCCAAATATAAAGGGTGGAATTTTTTTGTATAGGCCAAAGAGTTCCTTTGCTCCAAATGTGTCATCTTTTAAGAATACTTTTCCAAGTGTAGGAGTGGTTCTTTCTTTGGTTTGTGATGTAGGTTTGGATTAGGAATTTTGCCCATGAGGCTTGCGGATTGTTTAGTAACCTCCGGGCCATACTTGTTAGTAGAGAAATATTTTTAGATTATGCTTTTCGAAGACCTAGCCCTCCTTATTTTTTCTGAGGTGATTACATCTCGGCTAAGAAGGTGAAGCTTCTTTTTGGAGTCAGTGGTACTTCATATGAAATCCTTTTGAATTTTATCAATGGTAAGGATTTTAGTGGGAAGGAGGGTGTATTGCATGACGTGACTAGGAATATTTGCCAGAGTGGATGATGCTAGAGTGGTTCTACTTGCGATGTTTAAGAAGTTTGACTTCCAAATGGCTAGTTGAGATCTCATTTGTCTAGAATATAATAGAAGTCTTTTACTTTTGGATTTGAATTGGTAACAGGGAATCCCAGGTATTTTCCCAATGGGTTAAGTTATCACCAAGAAAGATACAAAAACCAGAGGTTGATCGCCTATAGTTAGAATATACAGTAAGTGACAAAGGAGAACGAGCATAAAGCTTTAGTCAATTTCTAATAGTGCCCATGAGTTAGCGAAAGATGAGCTTGACTGCTTGTAGATGAATCTGACGAGGCTTGTGAAGAAATTGTGGAGCAAGGTTAACTATAAATTGGATGTCTGGCCTGGTAAAAAATAAGTATTGAAAGATACCAACCACTTGTCGAAAAATAGAAGCATCATCAAGCAATGGACTATCAACAGAATTCTAGTCCATCTTGCTGTGAAAAGGGGTAAGCACAGGCTTTGATTGGGCTAAATCAAAGCGTGTAACATTATCATTGATATACTTACACTGTAACAACAAAAGACCATATGAATTCGAGACTAATTCCACACCAAGAAAATATCTCAAAGGACCCAAATCTGGAAAACTCAAAATGCATGGAAGGGACAAATTGATGAATGAGATTCTTAGAGGATCCAAATACAGCAATGTCATCACATAAATTAATAGAAATAAGATTTCATCATCATTCTGAAAGATAAACATGCTATGATCAGAGGTAGATTGTTTAAAACCAAGATCCAACAGAAATGTTTCTAGCCTATGGAACCAAGCCCTAGGTGATTGCTTCAAACCATATAAAGACTGCTTTAATTTACATATATGAGTGGGGTAATCAAAATTCTCAAAACCTTTAGGTTATCTCATGAAAACAGCGTCGTTCAGCTCACCATGAAGTAAGGCATTTGAAACATCAAGTTGATGAATCGAGCACCCACGTTGTTGAGCTAGTGATAGTACAAGACGAACTGTACTCAATTTGATCACAGGAGCAAATGTTTGGTTGTAGTCCAACCCTGGTTGCTGCGAGAATACTTGAGTAACTAATCTTGCTTTGAACATGTAAATAGCTTCATTAGAACAATATTTAATTATTTAGACCCATTTATTGCGGATGATAGTTGCATATGGGGGAGAAGGAACTAATGTCCAAGTGCTATTCTAAATAAAAACAGTATACTCATCGCTCATTGCATGTTGCCAGGGTTGGATCCTTAATAGCTTGAGCATAAGAAGCTGGTTCAGACAAGGGAGAGGAAATAAAACAGATAGAGATGGAAGGATACGAGGTTTAAGATAGGACGATATATGAGAATTTGTGATAACATTTAATTTCCACCAAAGATAGGAATATGGGAATGAGAAGTCCTAATTGAGTTGGAACTTAAAGTTGCGAAAGAGTCTAGGGAAGATGAGGATAACTCTTGTTGGAGATCACCAGAAGTATAGGAATTGTTCAACTGACCTCGAAAAAATAGGAGGTGAAACAGAAGAAAACTCACTTAATTTTGATTTCAAAGATTATGTGGTTAAGGTATAATGTAAAACATGCATTGAAGAGGAAGACTTCATATTAGAGTATGCATTCAAGTCATCATATGAGTTATGTGTAACATCTCTTTGAGAGGAGAAAAGTGTGGGAGAATAATCAAGATTGAGCGATTTGAAGTCATAGTCTTTTAAGAGAAAAGGAGTCTGGTAGTTACTACAAAACATTGAGACATATGGAACTATGCTTTCGACAAATTTAACATGCCTACAAATTACAACTTTATTATAGTGGTAGGATCCGAGCACTTGAAACCTTCGTGCTTGGTGGAAGTTCCAGAAACAAGCATGGAATTGAACGAGGTTCGAATTTATTTTTATGACCAAGAGCAATAAACAAAACCAAAAAATATTTCATAAGGTGAACTGAAGTTAAGAACTGGAAGAGGGGAAATATTGATTGAATGAGTAGCAAAAAGACAAGCATATCTGTCCAAAAGAAGAATGACATAGAAGCTTGAATAATAGACATCGCAAAATATTATTAATATGACGATGTTTCCTCTCTACACGTCCATTTTGGGCAGAGTTGTGAGGACAAGAGAAACGATGAAGGATGCCACGGTCCTTGACAAAACTTTGAAATTTGTGATTATCATATTCCTTTCCTCCATCAGATTGAAAAAATATTAGCAACCATAAGATAGAACTATTTGAATTTGTCAAAGGCGTCAGGTTTGTCGTGCATCAAATAAACCCAAGAAAATTTGGTGTAATCATTAAGAGAAAGAATGTAATAACGATAAGCAAAATATGAGGGTAGGGAGGCTTGCCATACATCAGAATGAACTAGCTACAACAAAAAGGTTTATTTGCACGACTAATAGAAAGATTAAACTGTTTTTGTTTGTTTTCTCAAATGACAAACAATACAAGAACTATTGTCAAAAAAACAAAACATAAGGAATCATGTTTCTATGAACTAAAGCAGCAAGAGATCGTTGACCAAGGTGCCGGGGCCTTTGATACCAAATTGTAGGGGACGAAACATAACTGAAAAAAGCAAGGTGAGAGGACGAAGACAAAATAACTTGAAAAGGGTAAAGTGAGCCAACACTGTCACAGTGGAGCAACACTTGATTGGTCTTCTTGTCCTTAACAAAAAATTCAATGTTAGTAAACTGAATAGTGCAGTCATTATCAGCACGAATCGTTGAATAGAATAGAGATTTTCTCTCAGAGAAGGGATATAGAAAATTGTGCAAAAGTAGAGGCCTAGAAGATGTTGGAATAGTTGAAGTGTCAGTAGAGAGAAATAGGAAGGAGATTACCATTACCAACCATGACTTGAGATGATCCGATGTAGAAGGAAGGAGACGATAAGACAGTAGGATCATGGGTCATATGGGTTGAAGCTCCAGATTCAGGATACCAAATAGCAGGATGAACTTCTTCCAGGCTCATAGCTGCAAAGGACTTATGTGGCACATTAGAAGCATAAGAATAAGTAAATCTAGTTTTGCATTCAAGCACAATGTGAATAAAATGAAAGCAAATTTGGCACTGATTAGAGGGATTAAAGGAGGGATGGCAAAAGGATGATTTAAAACTAGGCCATTGAGGAGAAAAAGGCCCACAACCCCTAACATTGTAACCTCTATTGGTCCTACCTCGTCCACGACCATTAGTTTTCCCTCCAGAATATAAACTTTGATACGGAGAAGGAGCATCATATGAACCTTTAGCTTGATCAGTCGATGTTGTCAAAGCGGTTTGTGAGTTTGAGTCATCTGGAGTGACTGTCTTAATATGGGCTTCTTCAGTGAGCAATAATGGTTGCAATGCGATGCAGGAAGGAAGGGAACCAGTAGCCTTTTGGTAATTCTTGCAATGCTTGAGTAACTAAGTCCTCGTCAGTTAAGGGTTTTCCAATTGCTCGAAGAGAGCAGGCAATGGAATGAATTTGTTGTCAATAATCCTCCATGAATAGAGAACCTTTCTTGAAGTTCTGGAACTTGGACTTCAAATGGATTGAAGAAGAGGAAATTTGGTCAAGGTAGAGGGAGGCAATTGTATCCCAAGCTTCTTTGGATGTCTCACAGCCATAGTTAAGAAAAGTGTCAAGAGCTGCTGGAGAAAGTGTTGCATTAATCCAACTCATTGCAATAGTATCACACTAAATCCACAACTTATAATCTGCATTGATCTTGTGAGGAGCATGGGACGGTTCCATCTACTAAGAAGATTGTGACTTTTAAGAACAGTAAGGAAAACTTTCTTCCAAGTATGATAACTGATCCATGTTAATTCAATAGGGACAAGACCTTTGATATTAGAAATTGTTGGAGGGGGGATGGGAAGACCAAGTGAAGATTGAGTTATGGTTGTTTGGGTGGTAGAGGAGGAGAAATTGCTCCCGGCGGTTGTTCAATCATTTGATAACTAGAGTCATTCTTTGATAAACGATCACTATGAGTCAGACTCAATAGAATTTGATCAATCCTATTTTCTGTCATTAAGGTATTTCTAAGACCATTAATATGGATCTTTATGGCTCTAATACCAAGATGAGATTACGCGTATGATTGCTAAGGCCATATAACTATGTATTTATATATACGACAATACAAGTTGAAATGGATAATTACAAATAACATAAAAGCAATCTCTATCAAAGTGATCGATCGATATATTATTCACTTTCAAATTGCTGTCAAAATGAATTGATTTAGCTCCCTATTTATAGAAGAACCCAAGCCGTTAGCAAGTTACTTAAAGTAAATTGCTTGCAAGCTACTTTAAGTTATTTCAAGAAATTGCTTGCAAAACTTCTTACAGATTATGTATAAGCTTCTTCATGAAGCTGTTTGCAAATTTAATTGGGAACTTTTTCAAGAAGCTGCTTGTGAAGGTATTTATAAGTTATTTGTGCATTTTCAGGAAGTGGTAAGAGTATTTAATTTATATCACAATTCAGTGTGTAGGTGTGTGCATAACACTTTTTGACCCTTATATTACTGCGAGCAATATTAAAACAAGGACCATACACATGATTTTGTTGAGATTAAAGTGTTTGGTACAGAAGAAAATGTTTTTAATAATTTCATATTTTATTTACTTAAATACTCCTCTAATCTCACGAAAACGACTTCCTTGGATTCTGTCCGGAAGTCATTTTCCAGATTGGTCGTCAGTGGCCCGCTTGGATTGATTTCAGCAAATAAAACATGGAATTAAATAATTTATATTTTAGAATAGAGTCGATGGAACCCACTTCTAGAAAGGACATGGAGTATGTCTCTAAGACAAATTTGCATTACACTTTCAATACAATATATTACTACTGAAAACGTAAAAAAAAATTCTCAAACAATCTTTAATTTTGAGCAAACTTACGTCATATTCAATTATCTTTTTTTTTAAATTCCCAAACATGAGTCACGATTTTACTGCCATTTTGCGCAAAAGGAAGTTGCCGAAGGGGGACTAGGCCTTATCTTCGTATACATTTTGAAGTCGGTACTAGCAGGACTCAAGATTTGTAAACATTAGAGTTCAAGGTGGCTCGAACATTATACGTCATATCGATTGTCATCTTTTTGTTCTAAACAATTTCAGCTTATACTATTACTTCATTTACGTATATTATAATAAGACGAGGTTATACACACAACGAAAAAATTGTAAATGGAAGCTATCATCATTGTCTCTTGACAATTTGTTTTTGATTAAAATTTTTGGGTACGACAAATTCAGTACTCTCCACAAGTATAGTAGTATATACTATACAAAGTAGATGCATTCTCTTTATATATAAGAGTGGGTGGAGAAGTGCAGATCACAAGTGGCAAATAATGGAGTACTCATGGCTCCTTATCATCATCATTACTACTCTCTGTATCTCTTTCTTCCTCAAAAAATCCAATAACCAGAAGAACAACAAGAAACACCCCCCAGGTCCTGGACCGTTTGACTTTTCGTTCATTGGCAGCTTACTATGGGGTGTTACCAATATAGAACTCATCCTCAGGGACCTTAAGGCTAAGTATGGCCCTCTCTTCAACTTACGAATTGGAATTATATCTCGCTCTTCCATATTTGTTGCTAGCCACTCATTAGCATACACAGCATTAGTACAACAAGGTGCTGTTTTCTCGGACCGGCCAAAGGCTGCGCAGACCAGTGTTATCATTCACAGTAGCCGCATCAACATCTCCTCCGCCCCTTATGGCGTCTCCTCCGTCGAAACCTGACCTCTGCTATCCTTCACCCTTCCCGCACCAAGTCCTTCTCTAAGGCCCGTTCTCGGGCACTTAGTGTCCTTGTTCAACAACTCCATTCTGATTCTGCCAAAGAAAATGTGATCATGTTAATTGATCATCTTCAATATGCCACCATCTACCTTCTTGTCCTCATGTGTTTTGGGGACAAGATCGATGAGACTCAAGTTAAACGGATTAAAGATGTGCAACGAAGATGGATTGTAAGTGTGGGGCGGTTCATCAATCTCAGCTTCTTGCCAAGATGGCTTGAAAAGATAATTTTCAGAAGACGCTGGAAAGAGCTCATCCAACTGCAACTAGAGCAAGAGAGGATC
Organism: Nicotiana paniculata; assembly: GCA_005239505.1. NCBI lineage: Eukaryota > Viridiplantae > Streptophyta > Magnoliopsida > Solanales > Solanaceae > Nicotiana > Nicotiana paniculata. Next base: position 48,124 of record ML351855.1, read on the forward strand.
TTTATACCTCTCATCGAGGATCGAAAGAAAGCAAAAAGTACTAATGGTTTAAATCGCCATGAGGAAGAAGAAGTGATAGCTTATGTGGATACATTGCTGAATTTGGAATTGCCAGAGAAAAAGAGGAAGATTAATCATGGAGAGATTGTTAGCCTCTGCAGTGAGTTCCTCACTGGTGGCACAGATACTACGTCCACCTCATTACAATGGATTATGGACAACTTGGTCAAATACCCTTCTATTCAGGAAAAACTATACCAAGAATTATCTGAGGTAGTAATGCACAGAGGGAATCCGAAGCCAAAGGGATCAGTCATTGATCAGGAGATAGTAAAAGAGGAAGATTTAGAGAAAATGCCTTACCTAAAAGCAGTGATCCTGGAAGGTCTAAGGCGGCACCCACCAGGTCACTTCCTGCAGCCCCACATGGCGAGAGAGGAAGTGGAACTCAACGGTTATGTCATTCCTAAGGATGCAACAGTCAATTTCATGATTGCAGAAATGGGTTGGGACCCACATGTTTGGGAGGATCCCTTGGATTTCAAACCAGATAGGTTCTTATAGCGGATGGTGGTGATACAGAAGAGTTCGATATAACAGGGAGTAGAGAGATCAAGATGATGCCCTTTAGTGCAGGGAGAAGAATATGTCCAGCCTATGGTTTGGCTATGCTCCATTTAGAGTACTTTCTGGCTAACTTGATCTGGCATTTTGAATGGACGACTGCAGATGGAGACAATGTGGATCTATCTGAGAAGCTGGAATTCACTGTTACAATGAAGAATCCATTGCATGCTCGCATCCGTCCAAGAGTAAATCAACTTGAATGATCTGCTACTTCTTGTTATGAAATATAGTGTGAGTTATTATGTTGTGTATTTGTTTGGTTTTCCTTTCTCATGAAGTTGTTGATGTTTCTCCAATAAGAAAGGATCAGGAAGGTAACTCAACTGTTCAATGGAGTACCTATTTAAAACCTTAAGGTCCTCAACCAAGATTCATAAACATCTCAAATAATAACAAACTTATAAAATCATGATATGGCCTTGTGGAGGTGCTTTATGTATGAAAAGGCTTATTACTAGATTGAACACATGGAGAATATTCCCTTGAGCTGATGATCCAGTTTTTATTAATTATCAGTAAAAAAACTTTTTCTCTCCAATGATAAATTGCACCTACCGAGTATTATACAAACTTACTTTGTAAAGCTCTCGACAGAAAATTTTTCAATTAGAGTTTTACATTCTTCCATCAAACGCAGATTGGCAACTTTATTCAACCTGTGGAGTTCCACTTGAGCACTCAAGATGCAGTTTGCTTTCACTGTTACCTGGAGTGACTGGATAGTATCACCCTTTGCCATTATACTAGAAGCTTCCGTTATGTGGGAAGATTCAACAATTTATGCAAATACAAATAATTGTTTTTAACCTATTTGCACATATAATTTTCTGAGAAGCGGGATTCAATTGAACCCCCTTCAAACCATGTAGCTCTGCCACTGTATAGTAGGCCAAGCATAACAGAATTGGACATGATGAAACACATAAAGAACACAGAAGGAGCAGATTCGATACTAGGGAACCTATTAGGGGTTCGGAAATGACGAGAATCATATAAAGTATTGAAGAATGCATAAAGTTCACAGCAAAATGCACTTGTGGCCTCTTCGTTGCAAGGATAACATTAGCACACTTCTGACTGTGTATCTTGTACAAACAACGAAAACACAAGATTCTGTTCATACTCCTAAATATTCAGATACACAGGTATTAGTTCAGACAAAGAACAACCATATAATTATGCAATCTGTGGATCAGGAAGAGAAGCATGTCTTTTATGATGGATTCTTGAAAATGGGATTCTGGCTTTCGTTCAAGTTGCTTCCTACAAGACAGAAAAGCCCTTGCCCATCACTTTGTTAGGATCATCGGAAGAAAATTTCTGCTGACTCTAATTCTCGGTTGGACTAGAAAAGTCTTGAGAAGATGTTATTCTTGAAGCAGAAACAATATGATCTCGAAGATCCTTGATCATTTTGTATCTCTCAATCTCTCCACAATCCTTTTTCCATGCTTGAGAAGAGAAGCCTAGTATTCCTCCATTGTTATGAAAGTTTGAGATTCCTCTATCCAAAGTGTTCACGTTTTCTTTCTCTCCCGCAGAGAATTCCCACTCAATTCCATCTGAAGTTTCCGTTTCTAAGGAAATGCCTTGTCTTGGGAATTTCTCCGAGATGGACCTCCTCTCTTTATTCTTATCAGAAATCGAAAATATTGGATCATTCTGTAAAGCAGTGCACCATTCATAGCTCTTGTCATTATCACCCATGTTTAATTCATCGGAATGAAGATCGCTATCAGCTGAATCATCTTTGTCCCCATTCTCTTCCTTATTGAGTACTTCTCCATCTGCCTTTTCTTTATCTTGGTAATGGTGTGTGATTGGAAGTGTTTTTCTCAAACGTCTCTCAAGCTCATTGATCGTTTCAAAATTATGCGAATCACCGCCTTGCTCGTGGCCCTTTTTGGATCTCAAATAGGCTTCAAATTCATTCCTCAACTTATCAACAACTGCATTTTTCTCCTCAAATTGATACTTGGCATCTGAAAGCTTCATTTGAACTTTTTCCTCACGCATCACATCAGCTAGTTGAAGCATTTTCCGTTCCATTTCCACCTCTTCACAAATTTTAGCAGATTGTCTCTTCAGTTCTTCCATCTCAGCTCTATCTTCTCCGAGACCTCTGGCTAATTCTTCACAGACTTGCTCCAATATCTCTCTGGCCCTCTTCTCGCTTTCAAGTTCTTTAACTGCCTTCAAAAGAGATGCCTTTGTATCCGCCAAATCTCTACCAAGCTTCTTATTTAATCTCTCAGTTTGTGTCTTCAGCTTCTTCTCTATCTTGAGCTCCCTCGCTACAGATGTAATGGCAGTATGAATGTTGTCTTGCTCTTTTATCTTCCAGGCCATCTTTTCTTCTTCAAACTTCTTCAAGAGGATATCAACTTCACTGTGGTTATATCTGTGTTCGTGTATCAGTTTAGACACCTGATTACACAACCGGTCGAGCTCAGTTTTTATAGATGAGAAAAGGGATAAACATGTAGTTTTCTGCTGTTCGAGATTCCAGACATGACTGAGAACATGCAACAGCTCTTTAGATGTGGTAAGGCCATTATAAACATCCTTCAACCGTTCTCTGCTTAGAGCTTGTCCGTGATTTTGTGTCTGATCAAGCTGCATATTCATTCTTGTATTAGCCGTATATTTCAATGCAAAGTAGCTAACAGAAAGTAGCAGCAGTTGAGGGCAGTGATAAATTCGGAGCTCTTACAAAAAGTATTCCACGACAGCAAGAATTCAAAATTACATCAATTCAGTGTTGGAAAACAAAATATGGCCTGTCGGCTATGATAGAACCTGAACAAGAACCAAGTCACATGTCCGTCCCTTTGTTCATAAAATATTTGTCCATTTACTAAGATGAAATTTGAAGAGGCCAAGGGGCACATCCAAATGCCATTAATGTCTTTTATAGTGAAAAATCCTAATTGGCCCGATTTACCTCTTTCTTTCATGGCTGATCTTATGCACTGTTCAGATTCTCAGAATGGAAATAACGAAGTCAGAAAAAAAATTTGGCCAAACAAAACGTTACTTTTGCCCAGAAATCATTCAGAACTAAGAAGTTGCAATACTACTTGCAAACAGGGGCAGATTTAGGGGGCGGAAAATATTACACTGTGTATATAATGCACAATTTATTTTTTACCTCTATATATTAAGTTTTGAATGCCCTTGACACAGCCCAAAAGTGTAGCTTATTAGTGGTCAAGGGGTTCAAATTCTTTGTAAGGTCATAGGTTCAACCCTCACTAGCTACAATCATTTTTAACTGCCTCCGCCTATATGAATTCTCACTAACCATGTCGCTCCCAATACTTATATGAATCATCGCTAATCATGTTGCTCCAATATTTAAGAATTTAGGTTATCCAATCCTTTGGATAAGGTGCTGCCACTAAACCACTATATAAAATAGCTCCTAATTCTGATTAAAAATGGATTAATATGTTTTAAAGAATAATAGAATGAGTACCTCTATCAAGCAACCATTCTGGAGATAGAAATCATCCTTCATAAGTTCTCTTCTTCTATGACTACCCACTTCGGATCGCTCCATTCTCTGCAAAATTCAAGAGATAAAAATACATAGTAATCAGAGAAAAAGCCACAATATGCAGAACTCAAAGCTACAAACTATTCCAAGAAAATGACCAACAAGAACCAATTATCCTAACAAAATTAGCACTCACCTCAGAAACAGGGGCATGAAAAGGATCAGACAATTGCAGAGCTACTGAACCCAATGTGGATGACTTCAAAATTCTTTCTTTTTTAACCAATTCAACTTCATTCCTTTCCTCCAAATCCTCACTCGCTTTAGAAGAAGCAACCCCATTAATTTCCCGGACAGTGGCTGCCAGTTTTCTTGCTGAAACTGACAAGTCTTTGTTTTTATTAGAGCCCTTTGTTTGCATATACTTGTAGTTCGAATTATCTTTCTGCAGGGAAGGTGATCTCAATGAGTTCATTTTCCACCATGGAACTGGTGCACCTACTGCTTCACCCTCCTTAATTTCTTTTAGGGTTAACAAATGTTGGGTTTCATCAAGCTGGCAACTTTTTCTTGGGAAGGGAAATCAAGTATTCCAAGTGTTAAAGCTCGAAAGAATGATTTGCATGCAAATCAGAGCCCTTAAAATATTGGCCTTTGCATATATAATGGGAAAAGAATATGGAATAGTCTAGTGGTAAGACATATTTGCACTCGCCTATATATTGTGAAATCATCTCCAACTAAGTGAATATTTATAAGATCATTTCCCATGTTATTTCTCATCCAAACTATTTTAAGATCATGGATTTAAATACAATAACAACAAACTCGATAATTTTCACAAGTAGGGTTTAAAGAAGATAGAAGTTTACCCCTAATTTGGGAGGCTAGAGGAGTTGTTTTTGATAGACTCTCGACTAAAAAATATGAATTTAAATAAAAAAAATTTAAAAAGGTGAATTAAGATGTTAGGTTGAGTGAGGAGTACATCGCACTTGTTGTTTCTTCTATGACAATGAGTCCGAACTTAGTATTATTATGAGTTTGACTAATATTTATCGACACTAAAAAGAATTTTTAACCTATCAAATAATCTTCAGCTCGTAAACCTGATAGTTTTAAAAAATATTATGCGTCGATGTATATAAGTTAAACTCATATTATAGTACAGTATTTTCTAGTAAATTGTTCAGGTATATGCAAAGTTCAAGTCGGATACAACAACGGCAGAGCTAGCATTGTGGCTCCGGATTCGGCAAATCTAATGTTTTATTTCAATTCCTGTATTTGTCTTGAAAAATTCATTAATTAATTATAAATTAATAATTTAAAATCCAGTAACTTAACGTGAAATTCTGGCTCCGCATTTGTATACAAATAGATGAACTGCCTTCACTGTAAAAAAGAAAATTACATCTACCCTTGGTATAGAAACTTATGTTCCAACTCATTTACTAAATAACCATTTTTTTTTCAATCAAGTATTATAGTTGCTTGAAAAGAAAATTGTATCTTTAAATATGTATTGGTATTATTGCAACCGAAGCGAAGATTGAATGCAATTGTAGCCGTTGCTGATAGCTTAAACTGGCAAGATATTCTGAAAAGAAGGGCGGGCGGGCCCCACTTAACGGCTTAAAATGTTACGGATATTGGCGAGAATTTAGAATATTTTCTCACAAAACACCAACATTCAGTAATTGGTGTCGGTCGTCAACATACGCCTAAAACCCCACGTGATCATGTGTGTCCAATGTTTATTCAAATTGTATTTAATTTACTATAATTAAGTTATAGTAAATTATAATGAGAATATGTATAAATGTGTTATGATTTAATGATATATGTGAAGTGAAGGAAAATAATTTTTTACACACGTAAATAGCTAGTAGCACTCATATTTATAATAATATGAAAACTACTGTAACTCAAATAATAAAAGTTAGTCCTATATAAATTAAACTATAAATTTTTTTTAGACATGAATTAAATAAATTAGAAAATATAAAGTTGTAAATAATTCAGATTTCCTACTACGACTTTAAAGTTTAAACTAGTTTCTCAACATTGTCCCATAATTTAAAATTGTATAAGTGTGACAATTTATGTTTTGCGTTTGGGACACGCGCCTCCAGCTTTCACTTATTGAAGCACTACTCATCAACCTTCAATTGTTGAAGCACTTTCTCTTCAATCTTCATTGTTGGAGCACTTTCTATTTAACCTTCCAATTGTTGAAGCATTTACTCTTCAACTTAAATATTAAAACACTTTCTCTCCAACCTTCCAATTTTTCAAACACTTTCTTTTCAACTTTTCAATTGTTGTTCAACCTTCCAATTGTTGAAGCACTTTCTCTCCAACTTCTAACTTTTTATTGCTCAATTTTCTCCAATTTTTAAAGAAAAGTTTTTTTTCTCTTGTGCAATGTTCGCTTTGATCCTTTTCTTTTTCTTTTTTTTAAATCTGTAATATTTTTTCTCAGTTCTTCTCAGCATGATTTTTTTCATGCATATATCATTTGTTCGGTAATCTCAGCATGATTTTTTTCTTCCATATATTTAAAGGTGAAAAATTCTCTTTTCTAGTTGATTCTCTTGGTATCTTTTGCAACAAAGACCTCTTCCGTTGATTTTTCATCTCTAATTGCCCTGCTTTGCTCAACGATTAACCAAGAATACACGTATTTAGTGGCAGAGGTAAGCACTTAACGATTAAAATCTCGAATCCATAAACTTAAAATCATGTCTCCGCCTCTGCACGTATTATGTATTCATTTAGTTGACGTAAACACCAGTTTATTTAGTTGACGTATTATTTACACGCGGACAACCGATGCAGTTTAATAAGACAATATCATAGGTCGCAAAAATTGAAAAACTTGCAAAGTAGAAGGTATTTCACGCCCATAACATACTGAAATGAAGGAAGAATACCAAAACTAAGGAACTGAAATAGCGTATTTCTTTTTTATACACAAATTTTCAGAAAGAAATATGATCTACTTAGAGAAATAGTCCTCAGTCCGTCCCTTGAATCCAATTTGTCCAAAAGTTAGGCAGATGAACAAGCCCAAGTGCCAGCATACCAACCATAGCCTGTCCACAACACACACATATATATCCAATTTAAAATTTGCAACAAATTTCTTCAACTATAAAATGAAATTTTACTATCTTCCCCGATTTTCTTTCAAATTATATGCAAATTTTTCGAGAAAAAGTTTTAACTTTTACAAAAACCAGTGCAACCTGAGGTGCATAGTAGTTCTAAATGGAAAATTGGTTTTCTCATGAAGAGTTTAAGTGTATATATATATACACACACAATTATTAAGTAACTTATAAGATAACTATCTATGATAAATAGTAATTCATCCTACAATGTATAAGTACATGGCAGAAATGAAATGTGTTGAGAGTATACCAGAACTGAGAAGTGAGAGCAGGTCCAGTGGGGAAATGAGAGAGTTCAGTGCCAATGCTATCAAAGAAAAGGCCACTCAAACTCTTGCCATTGATTACTGGAATGCTTGAAGGAGCCAACCATCCAATCAAACCAAATCCAATCACATTCAAGTCTCTCCTCAGCCAGTCTCTTTCAAAACTTCAAAACATACATCATGTGGTAAAAACAGTATTCATCTATAAATTAAATAGGTACAAGAAAATGGAAATATATCAAGTCATTTATTTACCATGTAAATTTGCCTCCTGAAGCTTGTGCTACCCTCAAAGGGTTTCTTGCTGTCACTGGTGATTTCAAGAAGCCTGTAAAGAGACATTATTCTATAAAATAAAACACCATATTGACTTAAACTCTTTTACACAGAAAATAATCTATACCTGAGCTGAGGCAAGCCTTCTTTGGAGAAGAAAGAGATGAACTAACTAAGCCTACAACAGTGGACATTGTTGCTGCCATTTTTGTTTCCTTTCTTCTCCTATTCTCTGAATAGTAGTATTCAGTTAGTGTCAGTAGGAGTAGAGAGTGGAGGAAAATAATTGATGGTTTTATAATTGGACAGCACAGATATTTGGGAAATATGTGGTGACAAGTAGGATTGTCTCTTTCATAAAATTCATAGATGTTCTCTTGATCAATGCCTTATTGCCATGTGGACTTTATGGATAAACTGGTCTGTCTTTTGGATAAATGGGCTCTAATATTGGCAACCCTTTTTGGTTTTAATTTTGAGGTATTATCACTTTTAGTCCGCGTCGGAAATTATTTATATTTGATAGTCGAAAATATGTGTAAAATTTGTATAATTGTTTAAAAATATATATTTTCCGGCTATTATTTTTTAGACGTTCGATAATAATTTTTCATTCTCATATTAATAAGTACGACAGAAGTTATTATATAATATTATAATTATCCTATAATTATACTCTTTATTTAATATGAAATAAAATCATGTATGACAAAAATCCTTTATACTATGACTTGGTTACATAATCATCTTTTGCTCAACATTTCTCGTTACTTTCTGATAATGTTAGTATTGCTAATTTTGTAAATATATGATATTTTTTTAAATAAAATATTCATGCAGACATCATTAATTTTTTCTTTAAAATGTTTTAATTTTATATAATGAAAATTGACAATTATAAATATTTTAATTTAAAACCATGTTATGTTAATTGCTTTAACTACCTGTGATGATAAAACCAAATATGATATTAGACTAAGTGATTTGTCATGGGTCAAGCGTATTACTAGTAACAAATCATTGAAATCAAACACATGTTCTGGATGGTAAAATGTATTTAGATTTTGATACAAAAAAAAAATAAAGTATCCACTAATAGATGTTAAAGAATATGATTTTGAACTCGTAAAGAAAATTTTCGCTAAGTACCTATTAGGTTGTCTTTAATTTTCTTAATTTTTTTTGTACTGAACCGGACCAGGCTAAGATCATCAGAAGAATTGTTTGCACAGGCCGAGGCTGGCAATCCATACACAGTTCACATGATTCTCGCTAATAGTATTACAAGGAACAAAATTGGAGTGTCCAGACGGGTAAAACTCACAAACGAAAACAACTATCTATCAGAGGCTAAACTCCAAAAACTAACGGAAAAAAAAAAAAGGAACTATAACTATACATAGCGGGTCTCGCACAGACACCATAAACAGAAGGAACCCCTATACACTTGATCACTTGATCCTCTTTCAGCTCCAGTAAACACGATGTACTGAAATTTCATTAGACGAATTACAAGAGTTCCTATTCATATTATGAATGATGAGCATTTAGCACTGCTCGGTATACCATGTCAATGAATTGGTCGTCCTGTTATGGAAATAAAGATCATATCAGATGCAAGAAAAGACCAGAGGAGCGCATATCAAATCAAGGCTTGTAATAGGAAAGAATAAGCACAAGAATAATTGGAATAGGAAAAGAAAAAAAGACAAAAATTACCAGCAACTCTATCAAGAATAGGATAACACGAGCTTAGAACGCTACTACAATAGCCCCTCAACTGCTAGAGGAGTCGCTCACTAGTTCACAATAACTGAATTCAGAACCTTTACATTGTTCCTGCATCTCAAATTCTTAGAACTCTAGATATTGTTCAACATGCTTGTATTTTACAGCCGAGTTTTTATCTGTTCTGCAAAATTCTGTGGTTTTGGTAGAGCACAAGGAGCTACTTAGACATTCTTCTTAAAAGCCAACAAATCTATGTTTTCCTCAATGGTTTTAAGGAGTATCAATGGAATGCCACTATCATATTGTACAGCAGTTAGAAAGCTTTAGTTTCCATTATATTTTGCTACTATTTGGTTCCACAAGCAAGCACACAGATGATCCTTCTCTTCTTCCCTTTCTTCTTGCCCGAGGGCATACAGCAAAAAAATGTTCTCCCTTAATCTGCTTTTATGAAATATGCTTTTTGTCCAATTTTGTTCATTCCTGTATTTATTGACACTATTTTCTTTCTTCAATATTGACCAATCTTTCCCTCCCTCCCTCCCTCCCTCCCTATTGGAGTGGTAAAGGACCAAAGACAACCATATCATGCTGATATATAGAGCCATGTCAGTAATATTTTTATTTCACCAGCCACCAAGTGAATCGTTTCAGACCTAGTACCAAAAAACTGCTAATTGACCAATGATTTCATGCAGAAAAGAACTTAACATTTTTACAGGTTGATGTTCGTTTTCTCGTATCAAGAATCCTGGATTAATATTAACAGGCTTTTCAAAGCATCTGAATTGAGAATTAATCCGCTGTAAGCAAGTATTAACCTATTACTGAAATGCAAACATGCTTTAACAGTACCAATAAATAGGACCATATATAATAGAGAAAAATCTGATGAGGAGGAATTAACAAATAAATACATGTAATAGGGAAAATCTTGATAGTGGAACAAGGAATTTCCCTCTCTTTTTTTATGAAGAGTGGAATACGGAGTTCCATAAAAAAACACAAGGTCATCAATCTTTTGATTTCCATAAAGCAAAATGCACAAACTATTGTACAAAATACCAACTATCTTATGTTTGTACTATTTTGGTACTCGCTAAATGCATTTGAAGGTCTACACAGCCATGCAAACTATTCCAGACAACTTCCTCCCCTATTACCCTATGTTTGTGCTACTTGCACCCTCTTCAGCTCTTCTTGATGTGATTATTTCTAATCTTGTCCAATTTTGTATGGCGCACATCCATCTTAACATCTACATTTATATGACACTTATCCAGTGAAGAAGCCCAATATTCGTTCATACATAACATTACTGTACTCATAGACATTTTACACACATAAAGCTCCTGCATCACTTCCATCTTTCATGTCATTCTCTAGGTAACTGGAATTTCTGCATTTAGTCAACACAGACCCCTTCAATGTGACTTCAGTTATTGTTCTTCTTGTGATGACAAAATTTCCAATATTATTATTTACCTTACTTCTATTTATGATAAACCCCTCATTCTCTAGAGTGCTTCTCCTAGTACCAGGTTTTAGTTTACCCCCTTGCTGGTTTCCTCAATTAATATGATATCAACAACAAATAACATGCACCATCAAACCCCATTTTGTAGTTACCTAATCCATACCTTGGTAAAGAAAACCGGGCTCAAGGAAGATCCATAATGTAAACCTAAGTTGCTCTGACACAGCAGTTTAGGTGTCGTACCCGTGTCGACACGATGCTAGTATGGGTGTGGGTATGGGACCCGTACTGGATTTGGTCAAACAATTTTGGGTACTTTGACCGCGACGGACGGATAAATTCGAGACGGGATACAATTTGATTCCCGAAATCAGAACCAAAACTAGGGCGAATTTGAAGAAAATAGCATACCTTATCCAGGAAATCAATTTTTTACTTATCTACAACTTGAGAATAAAAAAGAAATCCACTCTTTACAAGCTATACATAGATATTCCACCAAATCCCTCATAATTTAGATATATTTTTATTTTTTTGGATCATTTTTAGCAGGATCCCTGCACCCGTATCCGTACTAGGATATGTATCCCCGAATCTTAGAATTTACATCTCGAAGGATCCGACCTCTAGATTCGCACCCGTGTCCGAGCAACTTAGATGTAAACTCATAATTATGGTGAACTCCCTTGTATCTCCTCCCATTGTTCTCACACTTGTGACTAGGGGTGGCAAACATGCGGGTTGGGTCGGATATGGACGGGTCAAAAACGGTACTGCAAAAATGAATGAATTATCCGACCCGACCTATATTTAATACGGATAGAAAATAGGTTAACCGGTGGATAATATAAATATACGTATTACCCATGGCTTTTTGAATATGATCACTTTTGGAATTCCTAGTCTCCTAAACTTGAGGAACCCCCAATTTGAGTCTTTACAAATGTAAAAGTTAAATCATTCGTTATCCACTCTTATCCATATTTGACCCATCTTTATAAAGTTCATTACCCAACCCAATTTTCTAGTGGATAATATGGATAGCTAACTGTTTTTCTATCCATTTTGCCACCAGTACTTGTGACTGTCACGTCATATATATCCTTTTTCGTGAATAAACAGTTAAAAAGTATGTAACCAATCACACTTTAGTGTTATGTGGTGTAAATTTCCAATTAGCTAGTCAAATGTCCAATGCAAGAGCAACCAGATGCTAACAGGTTCACAGAGCGCGCGCACGCACGTAAAAGGTATAAGTATAGACATCCTACGCTGCTTAAATGTCATCATCCTTCTCAGTGGAAGGGCATCCAGATATGCCTCAAGAGGAAAGCTTATGTCATGTAGAATGAGAGGAGATGAGAGAAATTACAAAAACAGAAGTCCTAAAAATGATTGCTGTGTGTTCTTACTGACATTCACAATGTGGCGTGTTCCACATATAGCTATGCAAGTTACAACAATTGTTTTCCTTTAGTATACCCTCTCAGCAGAGTGTCTTTACCTTGCGATACCAATCTCTCATTACCAGGACAAAAGCAATTAACTGTAGATTACTAAAAGTTAAATGTTTTCATCTTCAAAGGTTGGGTTGAGGTTGTGGTGGGGTACCAAGTACCCCTTTATCCTTAACCATTGAGTCGCCTTTTGATACGAACCGGTCCAGCGACCACCGTACACGTGAGCTACCTTGATGACGTGGACGCAAGCATGTGGACCTAGGCCATGCTTGCAATGATTGAAATACTTGGGCTTCAAGTTTTCCCTTTAGGGCATAATAGTTAGGCCCATTAAGGGGTACTTATGTCTTTCTCTACCTTATCTAGATCTAGATTAGGATGAGTTCATTTGTAGAGAGCTAGATTTTGGATGATAGAAGAATTACCTTGTTGGGTAAGGTTTTGGGGATTGTTCCCTAGTTTCTCTCTTTGAACCTCTCTTGGATTGATCCTATGTGTTGATTTCCTTGTATGAGTTCATGTCTCTTCTCCCATGGATTTATTCTAGTAATTAAATATAGTTTAATTGTTAGTTTATCCCTTCTTTCTTCTAAGTCTCTTCCCCCTCCTTTTCTATTTCTAAACCTATCCTTGCTATCTTATCTTATTATTTGACTGTTTATCAATTTCTTGTTTCCGTGTATTTTAATTTGTATCATTTTGGTAGAGAAAGCTTTAACCCCCCCCCCCCCCCCCCCCCCCCCCCNCACAAAAAAAAAACCAAAACCCCTCCCAAAGGTGGGACTTTCCAGGAAGGGGCCTCAAATTGGGTACTAGACAGCGGTTGGGAAAAAAAAACTTAATGTCTTCAAGAATGTTTAACATAGCAAACTAACCAAGGAGTTCAGGAAAACATACCTGAACAAGCATTAGAAGTGCTTCCCGCACTTTGTCTCTGCTAACAACAGGTCCATAATTTGGGATCGGAGCAGAAGCAGGAGTGAGAGATGGAGGAGGAGTCGGAGGAGGAAATGGTTGAAGCAAAGGAGCTCCATAAGGGCGTTGGAGATTCCCAAGCGGAAGAAGTGGAGGAGCAGTGGGCACAGATGAAGAAACGGCAGGCATCAGCGGAGAAGAGGCATTTGGAGGACCAAAAAATGATGATGGCTTCACCAGATTTGAAGACCATTTAGCGCTGCTGTCTGATTCAGATGCATCAAGGAGGGGCCTCAAAAGGGAAGAAGTTGAAAGAGGCAGAGATGGAATCAGGGCAGGTGCTGAAGAGGGAGGAACAGCAGCAGGAGGACGAGGAGGAGGCAGGACCGGTGAAGATGAGTGGTATGGCTGCCCTGGAACTGTAGTACTCGGAGCATTCCCAATTGTCATAGCATTCTGCAAAAGAAAAGCACAAATTTAGTCAAGATGAGACAACATAGCAAAATTCAAAATTTCAAGCTAGTTCTCTTTTAAGAAGTATTTATTATGTACTTTATGGTTTTTTTCCTTACCAACCTACATCATTAACTGTTGGCTGGATTTCTAATTAATGTTTTTAATAAGGAAATTCCTGCACAGAGCAAGCTTGGACCATTTCTTCTTTTTTACTTGACCCTGATAATTCACGGCCTGAGTTCAAGTCCTAGTACTCCTTGAGACTTCATCCAAGTCATTACCTAGAGTGTAGACAGTGTTCTACCATTGAATATATTTTTTTTTTAAAATGGTGGTGTTCGGCCAGCTTGCTCGCACTCGACTAATTCCAGCAGGTACCTGCTACCACCAGCATAGTACGGAGTGACTCTATCCACCATGGCTTAGACAAATGGAAAAAAATAACCTAGTATTTTTGTCTCCACTTGGATTAGAACCTGAGACCTCATGGTTCTCCACCAACTTCGTTGACCACTAGGCTACACCCTTAGGTGCTTTAAATTTTAAACACAAACATGCAGCTTACAAGTACCTATATACCCTAGTATATTGGGGTCAAATAACAGGTTTAGCTTGAGAATCACAAGAGTAGCCATCACGTGTTCGACTAACATATTGAATTCATATTATATATACCCCACTAATACTTAAGAAAAGTTGTTTTACACAAAATTAAAGATCTGAAAACAAACGCCTAACAAGAGTAATTGAAGATATTCAAAAGGCACCGATACATGGAAAAGATATTCCTCAGTAAGATATCTTGCACAACAGACACGATATATTGGAAGAAGAGCAAAGAAAAGGGAGGGAAAAAAAACATACACTGAAGAAATTCAAAAAGGCATTTTCCTCGGGGAGATGCGGAGCATTTGAGGCAGTAGTTGACGATGGCTCCAGAGGACCATCAATTACAGCCATGGTTGGAACTGCTTCCAGCTCTTCAAATTCACTGTAGTAAAATTGCAGATAACCAAAAGTTCCTTTCAGAAACCGATTAACAGCAACTGGCATCAGTCAAAAACATTTGAGCAAATCGCCAGCAGAGTGGAAGAGATTACTCCAAAAAGTTAACATGGAGGGGGGGGGGGGGGGGNCTAAAAATGTCCTTTTTCACCTCGTGGTTCATTACTTAACCTACCACCCTGGTTGCTTCAACCAAATATCATGTCATTCATCAAGTTAATCAGACAGGTAAGCATCGAGTGAGAAGCAGACATGCCTCCCACTAACTAACACTTCTTCCAAAACGAGGCAGCTTACTTGCGCTAATAAATTCTACTATTTGGAGAGTTACTTGGGAATTGAAACAGTATCTGATTGACCAAGTCCCTTCATCTGGATGTCCAGGGCGGAGCTACATAGCTCCAAGGGGTGTCAACTGACACCCCTTCGCCGGAAAAATATACCGTTTAGGTAGGTAAAAATTATTCTTTTATGTATATATACTATGTATTGCATCCTTTTGACTTTTTGTGTATTTACTTCTTTAAATTTTGACACCCCTTAGTAAAAATCCAGGCTCCGCAACTGTGGATCTCATCAACACTTATCCATTATGCACCTTTTCAGTAAGATTTAACTTAGGCACAACTCTTCAAATGTCAAGATAAAATACAATAATCATAAAAAGGTCAAGAAAATCTATCATGAAAAGCATAATTGTAAAAATCCTGAAGTTGTTTTAATACCCTAACATTTTAAATTTTTATTTTTATTTTGGGGGGAGAGGAGGGAGGGGGGNAAGCTCATTAGAAGTATCTTAATTCCAGTAAACATGAAATGAAATACCTCTTTGTTAGTGGTACTTTTGACTTGGTAGGCACCTTGGAATACGCACCGAGTATCCTGATCACCAGCAAACACTAAATTATTGACAGGTTTAAAAAGTTAATCATCAAAGAGAAAATGCATGGGACGATCCGAAAGGTACTTCTTTTAATCCCTTTGCTTCTCATTAGCTGGTTGTACAACTTAACTAGTATGCTGTTGGAAGTGCTGGTTTGCAACACTAGGCCCCAATGCTCCATGCATTCTCAGTTCCATATAATCTTCAATTAACAATTGAACTTAACTTTATGAACAACAGTTTCTTCAAAGCATCAATTAGGGCTTTAAAATATTTTAAATTTATTTTCTGCAACTTCGCTATGACCTATTAGACATTAGCTTATACACAGGACTGTTTAAAACTAACAATTTTTCCACTATATCTTAGAATAACTACAGATGTTCCCACATATGCATTCCCCAAATCAAGATCAGAAGCATTAACAATTGAGTCCTTCAAATGCTGCATCATGCAAATTTAACTACCTTTTGTCCCAGAATTAACACCCTATACATTTTAGAACCAAAAAGACAACCCAAGGCAAAAGAGAAAAGAGGGTGGGGAAGAAAGGGAGCATTTCTGGAGAGAAAAGCTGTGAAATATTACCTGTCAAAGAGATTTGCAACTTCTTCACATTCACGCTGATTATAAAACCATATCCCATTTACTTCTTGGGAAGCATTTCGATACAACAAATATGGAACCTGGACCTCATACTCAAAATCCCCCAGGAGATCCTCTACCAAATTATCTGCACGCAGGAATGAACTCTTTGTAAGGCACAGAAATTGATCAAACGTACTCACACTGAAGGCAAACTCACAAACTTTCTATTGCAACTTATCAGTAAATATGGCATTCATATGAGAAGCTTTACACACCAAATCTCATCTCTGCATGACTCGTAGAATTATACCCCAGAGTTTTAGTGCCAAGACAGAGGCACTAATTGCGAAGTGTTGAGCGTTGTTTCAACTAAAGCTTAGTGGTGAAGCCACATATAGAAAGGGCAAATGTGGCTTGTCGAACCAAATCTCTCGTGTCTGTCAATTACCTCGGAACATGCAAATGTGAAAAGGATACTTGGTTTTCTTTCTTTCATTAACTACATTAGAAAGAGTCCTCAATGTTGTGCATTCCTTCTCGTATATCAGTGTTATCAAAGGCGAAAAGCGCAAAAAAGCTCTAAGATCCGTTGGGGCTTAAGCGCAAAGCGCAAATAAACCGTGGTATGTAGTCCAAGACTAATAATTATGCGCAAGAATACCAAATATATGGACAAAGAAATTGCAAAACATTTATGATAAAGTGAAATATCAATTGTTTAATGTCGCCTTTTCAGGATTACACTCATTGGCAAGGAAAAGTATGTCTTAGAGCCTTCATGCGACACTAAAGCGCCCACAAAGCGAGGCGAAACGCTCAACATGTTTTAAGCCTCGCTTCAGGGCTTAAGCGCGCCTTTGACAACATTATCGTATATTGAATAATAATACATTGAATTGTCATTTCCATCTGCCAGAATATATAAATTGCGGATAGGGTTTAGTAATTTGATAACTAATTAGTCAACACGCAAGCAAGAAATTATGTTAAGAATATGAGTGACTTCAGGTATCCAATTTTATCAAAAGAGAAGTCATTCGCCCGCTATTGGTGCGAGTTGTAAGAACTCTTGGTCTTGAGTCGAGCCGGGCCATCATTTCATTCTCGTAACACTAATAAGCTTACCACGAAACCAGACCCCCCTCCCCCCTTCCTCATAGTAGGCATTTTATGTTCTAATGCGGCGCCTCTTATTCAAAGATAGTCCAACTGCATTCTTCTCTCCTGCTTATTCAATTAACATTCTGAGGATCCGTACTGACATCCAATTAAATGACTTCAAAAGGAAAGGCCAGCCTTCATATTAATAAATTCAAATCTGAGTGAAGCAATGACCGATCCAAATTCTAAAGCAAGGATTCTATAAGTATCTTTACGTACTGACATCCAATTAAATGACTTCAAAAGGAAAGGCCAGCCTTCATATTAAAAATTCACATCTGAGTGAAGCAAGTGAGCGATCCAAATGTTAAAGCAAGGATCTTATAAGTATCTTTACCTACTAATTTGTTAAAGGATTCTTGACCTCCCCCAGCCCCTCACCCCCCGGAAAAAAAAGGTAAGTCTACCTCTGACCCAAAGTGAATGTCATGTAATTTACATTGCTGTGATGCAGTAAAGGCTATAAATAGTATTAGTACAATTCCGGGTTCTCCACATCAAATAGTCAATCATGTATAACTTCATGAACAAAAGCAAGACACTTTCAAATCAACCAAACACAAAATGCAAGTGGAGAGTAACTGTGAAACTTACCTGTATTTCTTCGGTTCATAACAATAAACTGAAACCGCGGTTGAGAACTCCTGTAACACCCTCTATAAAAATCAATCATCACAAAAAAAAAAAAATACAGAACTCAAAATTAAAACTTAAAACAAATATTCCATTAAAGATGAGTTTTTTAATACTCACCTCTTGACAACAAATAGAGATCCTTCCACATCCTTTCGACTCTGTATAAGCAATTCAATTACAAATTATATTTAAATAGAAAGCGCAAAATACATAAATAAATTAGGGAAATTGAATTACCCATTGGCTGTTATCGATGTTGAATTCGTAGAAGGTAACATGAGCAGCAGTGATAAGAATTTCCTCAATGAAAGGATCGATACGCTGAAGAACCGTCAAGTTGAGGAGCTTGGTGCTGTTCTGGTCCAGATTCGGCATTAATTTCCCGTTCTGTGACATTATTTTCACCGAATCTTAGAACGGCAAAGTAGCTGTAAGCTGAGGTTCCGACTGTGAGAGAAACCCTAGGATTGCTCCAGATTGAAGAAAAGGTGTGCTTTGCTGTATATATCTGATGAGAGAGATGGAAGAGATGAACAGAGTACAGACACATGTATTTAGTTTTCTTCTTCTTTTTTTTTTTTTAAAATTCTTTTTATCAATATTTGTCTGTAAATAAAATTTCTATAAAAAGTTTCTTTTCCTCTAATTTTATTTTTGGGAGTTTTATAGCTTTATCCATAAAACTAAACTAATTACTTTTGTCTACTCATTTATTTTTTTACTCGTTAAATTAATTACTTTTCCTATCCATTGTAGCTTTTGTGAGTAATTGGCTATTTTTTTATCATTTTTTTTTCTTTATTTTTTCCTTTTTACTCATTTTCTGTCTTTTTTTAAATCATAATGTTCTTTATTTTATTATTTTCAAATAATTTGATTCCATAGCAATCTTAGCTCCTTTCTTTTCTTTTCTTTTCTTTTTTTTTTCCTTTTGTTCATTTTGTTCATTTCTTCTTCCTTTTCATAAATTAATTTAGCTCATTTTTTTATTTTACTTTTTTCTACATAATCTAACTAATTTCACTGTTTTGCTCCTTTTATTTATTCATTTTTTTATATAATAATAAAATATAACTAATATATTTGATATTTATTCATCTTCTTTAATATAATTGATAGTATAATACACTATTTGTCTTTCTTTTTCTCTTTTTTAAAAAAAAATCAATTATTAAAACAATTTATACATTATACATGTTTTCTCTTCTCTCTTTTTTCATTGCATTTTCATTTTTTTTAAATGTATGTATTATTGTAAATATTTTTAGCACAAATGATTCAAAATTATATATCATTATAATACCATTGTTTTTTTATTAGTATAATAAAATAATATATTAGTATCTAATGTTATTGTAAAATAATTGTCACAATGGTATACCAAAATTCTATATAAATATACCAAATAGCTATATTACTATTTTATGTCTTCCGACATCTACTTATATAGTGAATATTATTTTCGTGGAACTCCATCAAAAAAATTAATTTAAGAAAAATAATTGCAAGGACATAGTTTGAAAAAATAAAAGAAATAAAAAAATAAGCGTATTTATTATAGTATATTTTTATATTATAACAATGACTTTAGCTTTGGATAATAACACCTAGATGATTCAACAAATAGCAGTCGAAGTATCCTATTATTGTATATTGTATATTATTACAACATATTGTTGCATTTTATTACATATTATTACAGTATACCATTACAGTATATTATATATTATAATATTATATTGTTCCAGTATAGCTATATACTCCTACAGTATATTATATATTGTTGCAGTATATTGTTAGGTAATTGTGTTCTTCTTCCATTATTACAGTATGCTATTACAGTATATTGTATTATAATAATATATTGTTACAACATAGGTATATACTCCTACATCATATTGTATACTATAGCGGTATATTGCTGGGTAACTATGTTCTTTTTCGATTTTCAACTAAAAAATTCGATCTCGATCACCTCAAATCAGCTCCAAATGCGAACAAATTTTACTATAAACTTTCTGAAAGTACTATAAGTAATATTTACAACACCCACTTTGAATTAAACATCAAATCTTAAAAATAAATTTTCAAATTTAGGAGCTTCAAGCTCAACAATGGTGGGTCTTCAAAGACATACCAATTTTTTGATTTGGAAAGCTTAATATATAACCACAACATGGGCTTAGAAATACAAATAAATACACGAAAAAGAATATACTAATATAAAAAGAGGATTTTGGAGTGAAACTCATGTAAAATAATATGAAAACTTGTCTTTTAGAATTTACATAGAAAATTCTAAAAAAATATTGGAAAAATACATGGGTTTGTACTGGATTTTCATCATCCATTGAAAAGACTAAGCTATGTGTGTTTTTTTTAAAGGGGAAAAGAACGTTTGGGATGTAGAGCTCTACTTGTTTAGAGAAATTGAAAAGGGAAAGGGGATTGGGTAGGCGGGTAAATAATTTAGGTCGTATAGATAGAAAAAGTAAATTCTTTGGGCTTGGGTATTAAAAGGTAAATAGTTTTGGCATATTGGGTATAAAGTGAGATTTTCTCTTTATTTTTTGCTTAAGACGGGAGATGTTTTCGAAAAATATTTTCCTAGAAAATATTTTCATGATAAAGGATGTTTTTATCACCTTTTCCCATGTTTGGTTGATGAATGAAAAAGCTTTTCTTTACCCCTTTCCCCAAATCCCCATGCTTCATGTGCTCCCCCTTCACGACCCAAAAATCCATTAAAGGTCGAGATGGTGTCGGACACTATTGTTAGGCAAGCCAACAATAAATACTTAATTTTATTCTCATTTTAATATTTTAAAAATTATATTTTCCTTTAATTAAATAGTAAAATAGAATTTATAGAGTAAATAATAATATTTTACAACAACTTCAAATTTAGTGCAACCCATAATCGCCCCAAAATCCGTTGTCACAAGTGCATGAGCATCAACTAGGAAATAAAGTAAAATACAACGTCTGTTAGGATAGAAATTTGGATAGGAAATAAAATATAAATACTCTGAGGGAGACTCTGCTGGCTGCGGGTCGTGATATGGAGTGCAACTCACCTAAATCTTTGTATGCATACACGCCTCCGCTCTCACAAGGCCGCTAAACATAAATGTCCACGTAAATAAAAGTGTACCCAGTAAGTATCCCGTCTAACCTCAAAGAAGTAGTGACGAGGGGTCGACTCCGACACTCACTATGGGCTATCATTAAAATGCCAATATTATAATTAAACACGAAATATAGGAAGCAACTGAGGGTTCAGTAATCAAGAAGTAAGTAAACATCTTTTTTATTATTTAGGAAGTCTATATCTCTAGTTTCGTCGTTTAATAATTTATATCTCAAGTAAACAAAGCAACATCAATTATACTTTAGCTCTGAAGATCTATCATGCGCAAGTCATGCCGAGGACGTACGACCCGATCCAACATATAAATATAAATTGTGCACTGCCGAGGGTCGAACGACGCGATCCATAGATGCATCTATTAACTTGCCGAGGCGATCGACCTACTCCCATGAGAGTAGTGAAAATTTACTCCGCTTGCAGAATATAAATTGTGAAGCGGTTGCACATAGATTTCTCAAGTTATTACAATATTCCTCAATTCTTCTCAAAAATACAAAATTTAAGTGAAACTTTCAAATCTTGAAATCTTCAATTTCAACTCTTTTCAAGGCAATTAATAAACACAATTAAATAATAGTATCAACAAGGCATTGTGTAAACCTAAACTACCCCGACATAGGCATAATTAGTAGCTACGTACGGACTCTCATTACTTTATGCGTACGTAGCCCCCGCAAGTGAGAGCACACACAAATTCAATTTACCTATGGGGTTAATTCCCTCTTACAAGTTTAGAAAGGAGACTTACCTCGCTCTGAAGTTCTATCACCGGCTCCCAAGCCCTTCCATAACTCAAACCGATGTCCAACGCTCCAAAACTAGTCAATAAATGGGCAAATCCATAAATACATACTCTACTACTCATTATAATCCAATTTACAACAATTTCCAAGCCCGTTCGGAAAGTCGATAAACATCACCTCCGGGCCAACGTGCCCGGATTTTGAAATTTTTTTAAGATAAACTTTATCCATAACCTCACGAACTCAAATATATAATTTATTCTCAATTCCATGCCCAAATTCGTGGCCAAAATCCAAAAATATCAAATTTTAGGTTTTGTACCAAAATCCCATTGTCGCGCCTCTTTTTCTCGCAACATCGGGTTTTGACACGTGATACTCTTTTAAGGAAGAGTGTTAAAAGAGAGAGTCGCCAGCTAACGGATTTAAGGTGCGTTAGGGCACCTATTTGCAGATAACTCTGGTTTAACCAGTTTGCGTCACCAAAGAACGGGTAAGAGCTCAAATTACCTCGAGGAGAAGGTGTTAGGCACTTCTCAAGGTCCACAACAGCGAGTCCCGGCCGAACTCGAATTATATGAATTAGTCTAAGCAAAAGAGAAGAGACAAAATTGGGAAGATAAATAAAATAATTGACTTTAAAACAAAGGTGGGGGGTCCTAAGTTTTTTAGCCTAAAGGATCACCCTGTGAAACATAAATACTACTTCATAACTCCCTCGAGGTGGGGTGTTACTCATATTATTTAGCGGGCACAGACTATCATATCCTGCTACCCGATTACTATTTTTAAGTTGTTTACCTGAAGCACACTAGTTGATTCTAAATCGTACCATATGCGTGCACTACCCGCCCCATGCCTATGATCCAGGAGGCATTTGAACCTCTATCTCGGGTGGTTCTAGACTTAACTTAGATTGCTCAAAAATGAGAAAACTAAGAGACATAAAAAAATAATTTGGACTTTCATGTATAGGCAAATAAGGGCTCAAGTTGGCCTCCGCACTTAGGCAACACATGCATGCAAACTAATTAACATTGACAGTTGCAGATTTTAATAAGTTAAGGTTGCAGAACCCTATAGGCGGGATCTCTATATAATTTTGGATTTTAATAAGCAGGCAGTTTCATATGTAAAAGCCTTTTATCTTAATACGATTTCTAAAAGTCTACGTAGTTGCCTACTGATTATAAGCATAAGAGATTAAACCTATAAGCATGATGTCTAGGTGATTCATGCAGTAACTAACAATGGTAGTCATCAGAATATGTTCAGAATTGCTTAATCGAGTCCTATAGGTATGGTTTCTAATAATGATAATTAGCACAGTGTTGAAAACCCTTAAAAGAAATGAGCAGGTCAACAATTAAGACTGATTTAGACCCTACATGCATGATTTCTATAATTATAATTAAAACTGATTTTTAGATCCTATATGCATGATTTCTATAATTAAAACTGATTTTAGATCCTATAGGCATGGTATCTAAGTTATAAGTTAGGTCGTGTGTAAACAGAATCCTATGCGCATATTGAGATGTTAATCATTCAATATCCTATAGGAATGTTTTCTAACAGGTAAACGCAGAACATATTTGAACCAAACAAAGAACCTATAGACAGGATTTCTAACACATAATAAATGAACATGTTTGACACATTTTGAGCAAAAGTAGAACACCTATAGGCAGGATTTCTACCCATTTCAATGCAAGTGTAAGATAACACCCCATTCTCAATTTTACTAATACCCCAAAATGTTATTACAAGAATTATTACAGACCCATAATGAATGGAGTAAATTACAGAAATAAATAACTATAGGGAGCCTGCAGCAGGCCCAAAGATACACCCGGCCAGGACATGCCTTCATCCCATGGTTCATAATAGCCCAAAATTACATCTTCATTGACATAATGCAACCATAAATCAATTGATTCACCCAGTAGGTATAAAACCGAATTGGACATATTGAACCAAGAACCCAGTGTGTCAGAGTTCCCAAGGGTCTCAAATGAACCCTGAGCAGTGCTCACACTAGGGAGGTCAAAGGATAGAACCCAAGTAGCCTTGGCTTTCAGCCGGCTCAGAATGAGAAACTCAAAAGCTCAGGTAACAAATGAAAGAGAGTGGATCAAGGTTGAGGGGCAGTAACTGAGGGATTTGAACATACACAACCAAATGAAGCATATAGGGAAAATAATCTAACAAGTTACATGATTCGAAAATAAACCTAGTAAAGACTCAAAAGCAGGTCCAACACTTAGCACATAGGTAATCGCATATTAACAGAGTTAGGAAAATAGTTTGTGAATTTAACAAAGATCATCATGCACATAATACCAAATAAGTGAAAACCTAAAGTCCAAATTATGCTAAGTATATATCCTAGTATCATAAGATAGTTATGTTAACCTCACATCAAGCAGAAGAACAACATCCAGATATGGTAGAGGAGCACAGATTATAACAACTACTGGTGAAATAAGGGAGCCAAAGCATGCTGGAGGGGTAGATTAACCGGGAAACTAGTTAAGGTTGATAGAATGGGATATTGACACAGAACATTCCATAAATACAAGATGGACGTTATAGAGGTTCAGAACAGGGAAAAAAAGGAAAATAAACTCATGTTCACATAAAGACATAAGCATTCAATTTTAACCTATTAGTCCAATTAACTAAAGGGGACCCAAATTATGCAGACGGAAAATAACAGAATGGACAACCTTAAGCAGAATCAAACATCAAAGCGATGTTAACTAGTGTAAAGCATACATCAGTAATTCACAGCATCTTGGCTAAACGGAATTAAAAGGATCTCAATTAATTGAATTAGGCTTAGGCTAGAAACATTGTAAGTCAGATATTAAAGAGACCTAAAGCTGAGGTGCAACAGATGGAATTGCACACAAATTAACCCAGCAACACATTAGGCCATGTACTTTCATAAGTGAAAAACGTACGCAAGTTACAAATACATAGGAACAAAATTAAAAGTAATTCACCAGTTAATGGAAAGCGTACAAAAAAATGGAAGTCCACAATGTTCAGAATAGCAATAAGAACCAAGAACTTGGCCTTGGCTTTCAGCCGGCCAAAACCAAAGTATAGAGCGAAATAACAAAGTGAAGCCTTTATATCTAGTGAGGTTATCGTGATTCAAAAAAGTCTGTCTTAAAGGGGAAAGGGGAGGGGTTTATATAATATGGAAATTGAACACATAAACATGGAAAATCATCAGTCAAACACTAGAAAGGAAAGCAATCGAAATCAGTAAGGAAAAGAGAGAATTTCAAAACCCTAATTTTCGGGAAAGTACAAAATCGGCATAATCTAAAATTAAAAAAAAAAAATCAAATGTTGCATAGAATAAGATGAACATAGACAGAACTATCGCATAAAATCAAAGAATCAAACCAATTTTGGTTCGATCTAAAAGAGATCTGAAGCCCTAGTTTTAGGGTTAAGTATAAATCAACAAAATATGAACAAAATTGGACTCACACGGTGTAGAATAAACGTGTGTGGACGAGATATCGTCCAGATTCAAGATATGGGAGTCAATCGGATAGAATCAACGTAATAGTACTTGCCATGTTTAGACAAGTACTAGGTACTACCGTAGAGAATCACCCAGTAACAGAAATATACGGATATGGTAAGTGAATGGGAAGAAAATCCTATTAGAAGAAGGATTAGGAGAGGGCTTTCGAGAGCCGACGAGTTAGGGTTCTTCAGAGGGGAGAGAGTAGAGAGGCGGCGAGTTTAGGGGGAATGGGATTAGGGCTTAAGGTTGGGTGATTTAAAAGAGGGAATTAAATATGGACCGTTGATCTCAGAGATCAACGGCTGCGATTAGCTGGGGTCTTAGGTCCGGTTGGTTTAGTCAGTTGGGCTGGGGATTATTTGGTTTGGGCCTGAGGTTTATTGGGCTAAGGGACTCGGTAATTTAGGTCCGAAAAATAGGTAAGTTTTCTTTCAGATTTTAAATACCCAATATTTAATACATAAATAATTTATAAAAGTAATTAATAAATAATAAAAAATATCACTTGTGCACTAAAATGATTAAAAATAATTACTTAACATTATAAATGTCACGACCCAATTCCATCTTAGGTCGCGATGGCACCTAGCGCCAATGTTAGGCAAGCCAACACTAATGAGCTAGTGAATCCCATTTATTTTTTTACCAAAGCATTTCTAACATTTACTTAGCTTAAATTAAGAGGCATTCGAAAATAACAAATCATTAAGGAAAGTTATATTGAAATGACCAAAAGAGGCCGAAATAAGTAAATACATTAAAAAAGAATAGTCTATAAGTGTGTGTGCCAGGAACTAGTGTCACAAGTATGTGGGCATCTAGTAGAATATACAAAATAATATAATTACTCTACTGTCTGAAAGAGAATAGACAGCAAATAACAAAAGAGAGACTCCAACATCCTGCTGAATGACATCAGAAAAGGAGCATCTCACCGTGGAATCTCGGTCCATATATCAAGAACGTGCTCCGGACGGGTAGCTAGATACACCTGCCTCAGATCCTGTTAAGTACAGAAGCGTAGTATGAGTACATAAACAATATGCACCCAATACGTATCCCGCCTAACCTCGAAGAAGTAGGAACGAGGGGTCGACTTGACACTTACTAGGGTCAAACGTTATTTAAGAACGAGGCTAAGCATGAACATCAAGATTTAATAGTAGAAAATGACAAGAAATGATAAGTCTTTCCATAAATGCATGTATTTCAATTTCTATCATTTCAGTTGACAATTTATTTTCCAAGGTATTTAAGCAGTTAAAATAACAAAAAAATGGCAAGCATTAGCATGCACATATAATGTCGAAGACGTACGACCCGATCCAACGAAATAATAAATGTGCATTGCCGGAGAGTTGAACGGTGTGAACCATAGATGCATTTATTACCTCGCTCGCGAATCATACATGCGACGCGGTCAAATATAAATAAAAGAGTTACCCCACTCGCGAATCATACATGTGACGCAGGTACTCATAGATACACACATTCAAACAGCCAATTCAAGACTTCATTAAGGGAAAATTATTTAAGAAATGACAACTTCTCTTTTAACAGTTAAGAAAGTGATGCATAGTACTTTAGAAATATATTCACCAAGTTCGACACGATTTAAGACTTTTAATTTTAACAATAAGATTTACAAGTACGACAAGTAAGCATGCTTTTGGATCCTAGACTACCCGGACTTAAGCATTTTAGTAGCTACGCACGGAGTCTCATCACTTCGTGCGTACGTAGACCCCACAAATAGTAACACACAATTAATTATTTCACTTATGGGGACAATTCCCTATTACAAGGTTAGAAAGGTGACTTACCTTGTATCAAGCCTACTTTCTGATTCAAGAATGCGCTCAAACCTCCAAATTTGACGCCTAACAACTCGAAACTAGCCAAACATTACATAAATTAATCAATATTTGCTCAAAAGTTCATAATTCCACCATTTAAGTGATTACCCAAGCTAATTTGTAAGATTCCTAAAATTCACCCCCGAGCTCACATGCTCGAATTTCGGAAATTCTTAAACAAAGGATTTACCCATAACCTTAGGGTAAATAATATATGATTTTCACTAGATTCTATAACTAATTTCGTGGTCAAATCTTATTTTTATCAAAACCCTAGGTTTTACTCTAAACCCATAATTTTTCACTAATTTACATGATGTAATCTACCCATGAACTATGTATTAAACTCACATGATGTATTAAACTCACATGATGTAGGAATTACTTACCTCACAAAGCTAGGTGGAAATCTCCCCTTTTGAAGCTCCCAAATGGCCCGAGTGTTGAGTGAAGTGAGTCAAAAATGACAAACTCCCGTATTAAATGAAGGCCACTGCCTTCAACGATTTTTGCATCTGCGGAACGTGGACTAAGGGTGTCTCACGGGCGGGTCGGGCCGGGCCGGTTACATTTTTTTTTTAACCGGACAGGTTGCGGTTACGGGTTTTTACCGGTTAATTATTAACGGGTTTAACGGGTTGGGTCTTATCCGGGTAAAAATGATCTCGTGCGGGTAGGGGTACTGTCAGGCCAGGCCAGGCCGGGTTTCAGTCTTTTTAATTTTTTTTTTCAAGTTTTGTACATGTATTGTAATTTATATAAAATATAAAGTAAAATATATAAAGATAACAATGATTATGGAAAAAATTGCACTTATAATTTGCAAGTGAAACATGTATTTCAAATTATCAATTTTCAAATTTCAAATTTCAAAATTCAACTCTTACAACTTA
>ML351856.1:0-127447 GCA_005239505.1 Nicotiana paniculata
TCGGCCGGGGTTAGGCTCGGCACTTGCTCAGTACATGGGGTCGGTTGTACTGATGCTACACCTACACTTCTCTATGTTGTGCAGATCCCGCAGCCAGACCCAGTGGACACTGATTGAGGGAGCATCCTTCAATCCACTCAGAGATTACAAGGTAGACCCGCAGGCATTCGTCGGCCTTGGCGTCTCTTCTATCCTTTTCTCCTATTCTGTCTTGTTTTCCTTAGTTCTAAGACATTTTTTGTATTGTTTCTTCAGACTTTAAATTTAGTAACTTCTTAATCAGTTCGTGAGTTAGTGAGTCCAGGTGCTGGGACAATGTAAATGAATCGTGTTATTTGGTGTTATGTGTTATTTCAGAATTTATCTGCTTCCGCAATCGAAAAGGAGTCTAAGATGTTTTATTTATTTCTATTATTTAAATGTTGATACGTTAAGGGTAATGTGTACGTTGGATTTTCTAGTGGGTTCAACGTTAGACGCCATCACGGCCCGAGGGTGGGATTTTAGGTCGTGACAAGTCCTTATGCCTGGATTAACACCGTTAAAGAGTTATAACTCTTTTTCTACTTCAGATACAATTCTACTACTAAAGTCAGCAACAAGATCATCTAGTATTTGAGACTTAATTGTTGTCCTAGCCTGATAGATTATTTCACGCTCACTTAATTCTATGGCCCACTTGGCTAATCTTTCTGACAATTCGTGTTTATGCAGAATATTTCTTAAAGGATATGAGGTCACAACGGTGATTGGGTGGCATTGAAAATAGGGTCGTAATTTTCTAGATTCCATTGTTAAAGCTAAGGCTAACTTTACCAGATGTGGATATCTAGTCTCAACATCTAGCAAAGTTTTACTTACATAATAGACAGGTGATTGTTTACCTTTTTCTTCTCTTACATAATAGTAGATGTACAATCTTTCCCCTTCTTTTGGATTTAAAAGAAGTGGTGGTTTCGATAGATAAATCTTCAGATTCTTGAGGGCTTGCTGGCATTCTTCAGTCCATTCGAACTGATTCAGCTTTTTGAGAACTGAGAAGAATTTAAAACATTTTTCGGAATATTTAGAAATAAACCTACCCAAAGCTGCTATTCTTCCTATCAGTCTTTAAACGTCCTTTCTATTTGTTAAAATATCAGGTATTTCCTCGATGGCTTTAATTTGAGCGGAATTTACCTCTATTCCTCTGTTTGATACAAGGAAACCCAAAAATTTACCTGATTGCACTCCAAAAGCGCATTTCTCTGGATTTAACTTCATATTATACCTGCATAAAATATCAAAAGCAGCAACGAGGTGCTTGAAATGGTCTTGTGCTTGTGTTGATTTTACCAACATATGATCAATATAGACTTCCACCGTCTTTCCAAGATATTCTAGGAACATTTTAGTCACTAACCTTTGATAGGTGGCTCCAGCATTTTTTAAGCCAAAAAGCATAACTTTATAACAGTAAGTCCCCCTGTTTGTAATGAAGGAAGTTTTTTCCTCATCCGAGGGATTCATTTTAATCTGATTATAACCAAAATATGCATCTAAGACGCTTAATAATTCATGACCTGATGTTGCATCAGTCATTTGATCTATATGTGGCAATGGGAATGAATCTTTGGGACATATTTTATTTAAGTCAGTATAATCTACGCATACTCTCCACTTGCCATTCTTCTTAGGTACTACCACGGTGTTTGCTAGCCAGTTAGGGTACGTTACCTCCAGTATTCAACCAATCTTTAAGATTTTCTGTAACTCTTCGTCGATCACTTGGTTCTTGAATGGTCCTTGCTTTCTTTTCTTCTGCTTAACAGGTACGAAGGATAGATATTCATTTAGTTTATGAGTCATCACTTCTGGTGGGATGCCTGTCATATCTATGTGGGACGACGCAAATCAGTTTGCGTTAGCCTTTAAATAATCAATTAACTTACCTCTTTGAGCGGGGCCTAGCCTCGTGCCTATATACACTTTCTGCTCAGGCTTTTGTTCAGATAATGGAACAGCTACGAGCTCCTCCGTATTTGTTTTGATGTGCTCATCTTCCTCCGGTTCACGAATGACGTGTGGTCTGGAATCTGCATCTTTGTGGTATAATATTCCTTCCATGGCAACTTGATTTTCCTTCTCGTAAGTATTTTCTTTTCGTACCTATTTTGGTAATAATATCTTTCGTAACTATTTGGGTAGTAATTTCTTCCACCTTTATTTTCTTGTTATAGTGTACCACAAAGTTCATATTTCTTGCGGTCTGCTGATATCCTTTGATTTGTTGAATCCCCCATTCAGAGGGGAATTAAATTACCTGATGCAATGTGGAGGCTAGCACTTCCATGTCGTGGATCCATGGCCTTCCAATGATCACGTTATAAGCCATGTCAGTATCGATGACTTGGAACCTAGCACTTTTGATCACCCCCCAGCATAAGTGCTAAGCTCAATTTCTCCTTTTGTTATAATCGTAGAGTTATCAAACCCTGATATGGCTCGCGCTTTTGGGATTACTTGGTTCCTCAATAGCATTTCTTCCACGACTCTTAGGAAAATGATATTGACTGAACTGCCTAGATCAGTCAACACTCTTTTTACGTTAGTGTCATGAATAAGTAAGATATTACCAGAGCATCGTTGTGTGGAAGCATTAATCTGCTGATATTTGCATCATTGAAGGTTATATCGTCTTCTTCCAAATTTTCACGAGCCCGTTTCCTGTGTGTAATTGTGAACTTTGTGGTTGTTTTGCAAATCACTTTGTTTACTTCTTCACCCCCTTGTATCATGTTTACGGTTCATTTTGGAGAAGGAGGCTTTGGGGGCTCCTGCCTATTCCTCATATATGTCTGTTTACCTTTATCACTAAACAATTATGTTAAATAGCCCTGTTTTAATAAATGTTCTACTTCACCTTCTAAAAGTCTGCAATCCGCAGTTTTGTGCCAATGATCATTGTGAAATTCACACCAGTGATATGGGTTTCTTCTGCTTGGATTTGACCGCATCTCTTTGGGCCACTTAACCCTGTCTCCCATGTTCCTCAATATTGAGACAAGTTTAGTAGTAGTTACATTAAAGGTATGATCCCCAATTTGAGTACTACCTCTAGGTCGTTCATCTCGATTTCTAGATCTAGACGAGGATAAGACTATGTCTCTTCATTGTGGTCAATAGTCCGACCTAGTGTTTTTGAACTTGAGGCGGATATCGCGTCCCGAGGATACTAAGTAAGGATCGTACCTATTTTTACCTGATCTTCTATCTGATTCGGGACGTCTGGATCTGGAATGACCTTCATTTCTCGATCGAGCAATGATATCTTCTTCTATTCTGAGTTTATTAGTGTACCTTTTATATACATCTTTCCATGTTGTAGCGGGGAATTCTCTTAGATTTTACCTAAGTCATCTCGTGGATTCTGAGCTTTTATCGTTTAGGTTTCTTGCAAATGCCATGGCTGCCAAATTATCAGGCACCCTAGGTAACTGCATTCTTTCTCGTTGAAACATGTCTACAAAATCATGGAGTAGTTCCATGTCTCCTTGTTTTATTTTGAATATGTCTTCCATTCTCTTCTCAACTTTTTCTGCACCAGAGTGTTCTTTTATAAACGAATCTACAAGCTCAGCAAAAGAGTCAATAGAATTTTCAGGGAGAAGAGAATACCAGGTTAGGTCTCCTTTGGTAAGTGTTTCCCAAATTTTTTGACAAGGACTGATTCAATCTCTTGTTTCGTTAAGGCGTTGCCTTTTACACCAGTAGTGAAAGCAGTCACATGGTCGCGTGGCCCAGTTGTTCCATCATATTTGGGAACGTCAGGGATTTTAAACTTCTAGGGTATAGGCAAGGGTGTCACACTTGGTTCCAAGGTTATTGAGAATATCTATCAACATCTATGACTTTGGTGATAAGTGGTCCTCCAAGATTTGTTCGATGCGATCGTTCTGCTCCTCCATCTGTTTCTGCATGGTTAGCAATACATTTTGTAATTCTGAGTTATTAGATATACCTGGTCTCGTTTCAGGAGATTCATTAGGAGTATTTCCTCTTCCTGAGTTTGCCAACCCATGTTGAGGATTTTCCATGGTGATGGTGTTATTGGGGTGTGGCGTCAGCGGTGTAGGTAATGCTGCGGGTAATCCTCTCACAAATTCTTGCAAAGCATGGCTCACGTACTCTGCAATCATTTGCTTTAGAAGATCTTGTTCCACAGTTTGATCATTATCACCACTGTTGTTATTGGACCTTTCTGGGGATTGTTCCCTCGAACCACGTGTAGTTCCTGAAGGCGATGGAACTGGGATTCCACTCCTTTGCTGGTTGTTGTCGTTGGAGTTTGACATAATTTAGAGGATATCACTTGAAAAGTAAACAAAGATTACCAGATTCACGGTAACGGAACAAATATGTTTAACCAAAGAATTCCCTTTGACTAAAGCTTATTTTGAAGATGAATAGGGGTTACTGATAATCAAGGTAATGGAGAAAAATGAATAATAGACAATATGGCAGAAATATAAAAAGATGAAGTTAACTGTTTTCGAGAATCAGCTGCCTTTACAAGTTGTATTCCCCTCCCTTATATAGGATATTCTTATAACGTATGACTCTTGCTATGGTTACTCATTAATGACTAATTATGACATTAATCAGGCATTACAAAGGATAACGGTAATTGGGGTTCGGTTACATAACATTCCAGTAATCAATTGTGGGTCCTTGAATCTGCCTGTAGCTTTGTCTAGATTCATTCTGACCGTACCTCTCTCCCATTTTAATCAAGTTTGGTTTCCCGTGACTGATAAGTTCGTGGGTTTACTGAACAATGCCTCTTTGTACCGTACCTCTTCCAAGAATCTCATCCAGCTATCGTGTTTCCTTGTGTCCATGTGACTGGCTGAGTTGTCAAAAGCTGGCTTACGTGTGAAACTTTTTTTTTCCAATACAAACATTATGGCCCAAAAAACCAGTCCCAAACGTGGAAACAATTGTCTCGCTTACCCATTAGAAAGAAACATGAACATAAGAAGATAAGTGCAACCAGTCATCCAAGTGACTTAGAGTCTGTGCAAGGATACATACACATGGTTTCCTAGTAGCAAGACTTCTAAGTAACCATCCTAAAGGTGATTTCTAATAGGTGGAAGAACAAATGAGCACATACAAAGGGCTTTAGAAAATACACAAAATGATTAGTAACGAACAGATAGTGATAGCACCACATATATAGGATTTCAGAATAAGAAAAGGTTGATAGCAAAAATATGTCAAACAAGAGTTTTAATAGTAAGGGAATTAAACATGAGAGTTTAAGGTCGGCATGGTCATGAATTAACTCTAAGTAGATTATCAAGTAGCAAGCTATACAGGAATTACTTAAACATCAATTTCCCTAAGATTTTTTAGCACATAAATCCAAAGCAAGGCATGAAGATCAACTCTTAACAAGAAACAAAAGTAGAAATCAAGTTTAACATAAACATAATGAACCCAAGGAGGTCAGGGATCAAACCAGTGAACTACGCATAATAATCATACTCTAAATTTAGGACTTAAACAAATTTTGATGCTAGAGAATATTAGAATTGCAAAATAACACTAAGACGAATAAGATTGCATACAAAGGTAGCACAATATCCAAATCATGTTGGCTCACAAAATTTCAAATAATATTATTATACAGAACATGAACATTAGCAAAAAGGGGAAATAGGATTGCTAGAATCAAGATTACTAATCAGTTGCAAATTCAGCAAACAAAAATAAGAAAGAAATGCTAGGTGTCAGAAACAACTCGAATATCACCAGAAAAGAGAACAAGAAAGAGACCCAAATCTGAGTGTGTCAGAGTTCACATGAGCCTCAAATGGACCCCGAGAAGTGCTCGCACTAGGGAGGTTTTTAGAGAGGATTCCGGTTGCCTTGGCATTCAGCCGACCAAGAGCAAGAAGTTTAGAATAGTATCGAGTGAGTGAGAGTATGAGATAATAATCGTGGTTCTTCAGTGATTAGAGTCCGTTCAAAAAGGGAATTGGGGAGGGGTTTATATATAATCAAAATTAAGTACCCAGCAAGGAAAAACAATAGAGTAAAACAAATAAGGAAAATATAGCATGCAAAATCAATTAGAATCAGTTTAAGGGAAAATCCAGTAAACCCTAGTTTGGACGAAGAATAAAAATGGACAAAAATCTCATTGAATCAGAGCCATGGGCCTGGAAGTGGGTGTATCTAGTCAAGAATATGGTAATAATATCGAATTAGAGTCGAACAAACGCCTATTGTAACGACATGGCTGGTCATTTCGAGAGTTATAGCCCCGTTTCCCCCATTTCTGCTTCTTTTTGTGTTATTCAGTATATTATATTATATCAGGTTAGTGGTTCGGTTCTGGAGTGGTTTCAGAGTGAATTGAGACACGTAGTCTCTTCAAGATAAACATAAGTTTGAAAAGTCAATCGGATGTTGACTTATGTGTAAACGATCTCGGATTTGAACTTTTATGGTTCCATAAGCTCTGTTAGGTGATTTTGGACTTAGTAGCGCGTCCAAAATGTGATTCGGAGGTCCTTAGTGGAATTAGACTTGAGTTGGCGAAATTTGGAAATTTGGCGATTTTGGTCGGCAATGAAAATTTTGATATCGGGTTCGGAATGGATTTCCGAAATTTGGAGCAGGTTTGTAGTTTCATTTATGATGTGTGTGTGTGTGTGTGTGAAATTTGAGGTCATTCGGATGTGGTTTGGTAGGTTTCAGCATTATTTTCGGAATTTGGAAGTTTAGAAGTTCTTAGGCTTGAATCCGAGGGTAATTTGGTGTTTTGATATTGTTTTGGATGAATCAGAGGTTTGACTAAGTTTTTATGGGGTTATATGACTTGTTGTCATGTTTGGTTGAGGTCGTGAGGGCCTCGGGTGTGTTTCGGGAGGTTAACGGATAAGGTTTGAAGTTTGGAGAATTGCTGAAGTTTGCCTGCTGCTGGAGTAACTGCACCTGCGAGGATATGGCTGCATATGATTCTGCCATGATGGGCGTTGATATAGCGCAACACCCCCAGTGAGCGCAGGTACCCACATAGTGTTAATGTTGAGTGCTGAGTGCCGAGTGTTGAGTGATTGGGAGGCATAAGGGATTGTGAGGCATGCGCGATTGTGAGATTGGAGTGATTGGGAGGAATGAGTGATGTTTGCCCGAGGGGCGGTATATGATTTCATCATTTATGCTCATAGCTACTTTGAATTCTTGTATGGGAACTGTTGAAAGATATTTTTAATTGATTTTACCTAAGCTTGATTTAAACAAGTTGATTTGACTTAAACACTGGTGTTAAAGCATGTCGTTCTTTACTAAATTTTGTGATATGAACTATACTTGCATCTAGCTCGTCACTAGTTCTCAGCCTTTTTTTACTGTTGTTACTTACTGAGTTGGGGTACTCACGTTACTCCCTGCACCTTGTGTGCAGATCCAGGAATTTCGGGCCACGGTAGCGATTATTCATGTATTCAGTAGAGGATCATCGAAGATAACAAGGTAGCTTCTTGGCGATCAGCCCTGCTTTTTTTCTTCTTTATCTTCCCCTTAGTTGTATTGTTTTTTTTCAGACTCTGTTAGTCTTGATGTTATCGGACAGTTTGTAGTAGTTGCTCATGACTTAGTGACACCCCGATGTCGGGCTATCTTTTCTGTATTTTTATTTTGAGTTTAACTCTTTTATGAAGATTTAATTATGAAAAGCTTTGACTTATCTTTTAAATGAAGTATCGATGTGTTTTGAAAATGTGTCCGCTTTCCTAGTACCATGATAGGTTCCATGATGATATGATTCATTTTTGGGTCGTGACAAGTTGGTATCAGAGCCTAGGTTACATAGGTCTCACGAGTAATGAGCAGGTTTAGTAGAGTCTTGCAGATCGGTACGGAGATGTCCGTACTTATCTTCGAGAGGCTGAAGAAAACTTAGGAAAAATATCACCTTTTTGAATTCCTGTCATGCGAATCTATTGATTCTGGTAACTAATCTTCTATTGTCTCATTCTCTCACAAATGGTGAGGACTCGCACTACCGGTCAGGAGGACCAACCACCAGTACCACCAGCCAGGGCCGCAAGGGCCGAGGCCATGGTCGAGGTTCTGGTAGGGGTAGAGGTGCAGCCTGCGCAACAGCCAGGGTAGTACCTGCAGACCCTCCAATTGCTCCAGACTAGGACTAGGTCCCAATCACATATGTCCCAGCGGGACCAGCTCAGGCACCACATGTGCCTATTATGAGTCCTGGCCTTCAGGAGACCCTAGCTCAGATCATGTCAGTATGTACTGACCGTGCTTAGGCATTCACTATTTCTACGGCAGCAGTCATGCCTCAGGCCGGGGGAGGCATTTAGACTCCCGTCGCCCGCATACCTGAGCAGGTTGCACAGGGACTCTAGACACCGGGGGCACCACCAGCCCAGCCGGTTGCAGCTGCTCAGGACTATGTGGTTCCTGTTATGCGTGAGGATGATCGTCTTAGATTGGAGAGTTTTGGGAGACTCCAGCCTCCATCTTTCAGTGGTGCAGAGGGTGAAGATGCACAGGGTTTCTTAGATAAGTGTTAGAGGATGCTCTGTATAGTAGGCATTCTGGAGACTAGTGGGGTCTCTTTCACTATCTTCTAGTTCTCTGGGGCTGCATTCAGTTGGTGGGAGGCTTACGAGAGGCATAGGCCGGTTGGCGTAGCACCCCTTTCTTAGCAGCAGTTCATCGTTATCTTTGTAGAGAATTTTGTGCCTTAGTCTCGCAGAGAGGAGCTGCACATGCAGTTTGAGCAGCTTCGTTAGGGTGATATATCTGTGACACAGTATGCGTTGCAATTCTCATAGTTGGAACATCGTGCTATCTGGTTGGTTCCCACAGACAGAGAGAGGATTAGGAGGTTTATAGATGGCCACACTTTTCAGCTTTGATTTCTTATGACAAGACAGAGAGTGTGTGTGCTACTTTTGATGAAGCTGTCGACATTGCTCGGTAGATTGAGATGGCTCGCGGTAAGGAGAGGGTTGAGAGGGAGGCTAAGAGGCCTCGTGGACACGGTGGATTCAATGGTGCTCTTTATGGGGGTTAGTTCCGGCAGGGTAGAGGTCGTCTATTCAGGCATGCTCAATCAGCCTGCCTAGTTCACCATGGTGCATCATCAGGCCACAGTTCTCATAGTTCTAATTAGTGCCACTCATCACTCAGTGCCCTCCCAGCCCAGAGTTCATCCCGTACTTCATCAGTTCAGGGATCCTCCATGTCAGGTTCTTCTACCAGTTATCCCGGTGTTAGGGCTTCCCTTTAGTCCCCGTCACCCGCACCAGGGAGTTTTTTTGAGTGTGGGGAGTTTGGTAATATATGGAGGAAGTGTCCTCATCACCATGGGGGTCCAACTTAGTATAGGAGTCAGCCTTCCACTTCAGCACCAGTTACTTCACCACCCGCCCAATCAGCTAGGAGTGGAGGTCAGTCAATTAGGGGTCTCCTAGAGGGGGAGGCCGATCAGGTGGTGGTCAGGCCCGTTTTTTATGCCCTCCCAGCCATACCAGATGCTATTTTTTTAGATGGTATGATTACATGTATTGTCTCAATTTTTCACAGAGATACCTCTGTATTATTTGACCTTGGTTACACTTATTCATATGTTTCCTCGTATTTCACTCATTTTCTGGATATGCCCCGTGAGTGTTTAGTTTCATATGTTCATGTATATACTCCTGTGGGCGATATTGTTGTTGTGAACCGCGTATTTCGGTCATATGTGGTGACTATTGGGGGTCATGAGACCCGGGTGGACCTTTTATTGCTCACTATGGGTTATTTCGATGTTATATTGGGTATGGATTGGGTATTGGACTACGTAGTCTCCGAGTCTTCTCTTTATGATCGTATCAGGGAGCGTCAGTATGATGACCCCCACCTGCTCCTTCTTTAGGATAGGGTCCGGCAGGGTGAAGCTATGGATGTGACTACTGGCGATGATGACGTGTTGAGGATGCAGGGCCGGATATGTATGCCTAATGTAGACGGGCTTTGGGAGTTGATTCTTGAGGAGGCCCACAACTCGTGGTATTCCATTCATTCCAGTGCCACGAAGATGTACTAGGATTTGAGACAGCACTATTAATGGAGGCGAGTGAAGAAGGATATAGTTGGATTTGTAGCTCGGTGTCTCAACTGTCAGCATGTTACGTATGAGCATCAGAGACCGGGTGGCTTGCTTTAAAGATTAGAGATCCCGGAGAGGAACTGGGAGCGGATCACCATGGACTTCATAGTCAGGCTCCCACGGACTTCGAGGAAGCTATTTGGGTTATTTTGGATCGGCTGACCAAGTCCGCGCACTTCATTCCAGTTGGTACTACTTACACTTCAGAGCGGTTGGTTGATATTTATATCCGAGATACTGTTCGCCTGCATGGGGTCCCTATTTCCATCACTTCCAATAGGGGTATTCAGTTTACATCTTAGTTTTGGAGGCCCATGCAGCGAGAGTTGGGTACTCAGGTTGAGTTGAGCACAACTTTTCAGACGGAAGGATAGTCTGAGCGCACTATTCAGATATTGGAGGACATGTTGCGTGCTTGTGTCATTGACTTTGGGGGTTCATGGGACAAGTTTCTGCCGCTCGCAGAGTTTTCATATAACAACAGTTATCAGTCCAGTATTCAGATGGTTCCGTACGAGGCTTTATATAGGAGGAGGTGTAGATCTCCGGTAGGATGGTTTGAGCTAGGTGAGTCTAGGCTCTTGGGTACAGACTTGGTCCAAGATGTATTAGATAATATGAAATTGATCAAGGAGCGTCTTCGCACGACGCAGTCTGGGCAGAAGAGCTATGCTGATAGGAAGGTCTGTGATGTGTCTTTTATGGTTGAGGAGAAGATTTTGTTGAAGGTATCAACCATGAAGGGTGTTATGAGGTTTGCAAAGAGGGGCACGTTGAGCCCCCGGTTAATTAGGCATTTTGAGGTGCTTCATAGGATAGGAGAGGTGGCTTATAAGCTTGCTTTGCCACCCAGTTTGTTGAGTGTGCATCTTGTATTTCATGTTTCCATGCTCCGGAAAAATGTGGGCAACCTGTCCCATGTTTTGGACTTCAGCATTGTTCAGTTGGAGGGTGGTATGATTTATGATGTGGAGTCGGTGGCCATTTTGGATTGGCAGGTTCGGAAGTTGAGGTAAAAGGACATAGCTTTAGTGAAGGTTCAGCGGGGAGGTCATCCTATGGAGGAGGCCACCTAGGAGACCGAGCGGGAGATGCACAGCATATCCACACCTATTTTAGACTCCAGGTATGTTTCTAGACTTGTTCGAGGACGAACATTTGTTTAAGAGGGGGAGATGTAACAACCCGACTGGTCGTTTCGAGAGTTATAGCCCTGTTTCCCCTATTTCTGCTTCTTTTTCTATTATTCAGCTATATTATGTTATATTGGGTTAGTGGTTCGGTTCGGAAGTGGTTTCGAAGTGAATTTAGATACTTAGTCTCTTTAAGATACGCTTAAGCTAGAAAAGTCAACCTGATGTTGACATATGTGTAAACAATCTATGATTTGAATTTCTATGGTTCCATTAGATCTGTTAGGTGATTTTGGACTTAGTAGCAAATCCAGAATGTGATTCAGAGGTCCGTAGTGGAATTAAGCTTGAATTGGCAAAAGTTGGAAGTTTGGCGATTTTGGTCGGCAGTGGAAATTGGATATCGGGGTCGGAATGGATTTCCGGAAGTTGGAGTAGATTCGTA
The DNA here is from genome assembly GCA_005239505.1 of Nicotiana paniculata. NCBI lineage: Eukaryota > Viridiplantae > Streptophyta > Magnoliopsida > Solanales > Solanaceae > Nicotiana > Nicotiana paniculata. The sequence continues at coordinate 11,753 of ML351856.1, forward strand.
GTATCATTTTTTATGTGTGTGTGTGTGTGTGAAATTTGAGCTCTTTCGGACGTGGTTTGATAGGTTTCGGTGTTGTTTGCGGAATTTGGAAGTTTAAAAGTTCTTAGGCTTGAATACGATGGTAATTTGGTGTTTTGATGTTGTTTTGGGTGAATCAGAGGTTCTACTAAGTTCGTATGGGGTTATATGACTTGTTGGCATGTCTGGTTGAGGTCCCTAGGGCCTCGGGTGTGTTTCTAGAGGTTAACGGATCAAGTTTGAAGTTTGGAGAATTGTTGAAGTTAACTTGTTGCTGGTGTAATTGCACTTGCGAGGATATGGCTGCAGGTGCAACGCCGCAGGTGCGATAGGATTTGATGGAGGTGCGGAAGTGTGTTGGATTGCTGAAAACCACAGGTGTGAGTGGGTGTGTGCATCTACGAGCCCGCAGAAGCGGGTATTTGCCCGTAGAAGTGGAAGAGAGGACGTCTGGCAGTGGCCGCAGGGGCGAGGTTTTTTCCGCACATGCGAGGTCGCAGAAGCAGATAAGGAGCCCGCAGGTGAGGAGATGTGGATTTAAGTAAACTTCCGTATATGCAGAGATTTTTGCGCAAAAGCGGCACCGCAGGTGAGAAAACTGGCAGAACCTATAAGTAGAAGACTTCCCGATTTTTTGCTCATTTCCACCATTTTCAAGTCAGACCTTGGAGCTTTTGGAGTGATTTTTGAAGGGTATTCAAGGGTTTTTCACAGAAGTAAGTTGCTTGAGCTCTAATACTCCTAGCTATGGTGTTTTCCTGTTGATTTCTCATCTAATTAGTGGGATTTAGGAGTGAAAATAGGGGGTTAGGGCTTGGGATTTTGGAGAGTGTAATTTGAGGATTTGAGGGACCAAATGATGTTGGATTTTGATAAAATTCGTATGGTTACATCGTGAGTGAATGGGCTTTCATGTTTTGTGAATTTTGTCAGATTTTGAGACGTGGGCCCGAGGGCCGAATTTGAGCTAATTTCGAGATTTGAGTCTAATTTGGTAGCTTTTCTTGTGGAATTTATTCCTTTAGCATATATTGATGGTATTGTACTAGTTGTGACTAGATTCGGAGCATTTGGAGGCTGAATCGAGGGGCAAGAGCTTGTGGAGTAAAGATTTACTCATTTTGAGGTAAGTAACAGTTGTAAATCTAGTCCTGAGGGTATGAAACCCCAGATTTTGTGTCATGTGACTATTTGGAGGTGACGCACATGCTAGGTGACGGGCGTGTGGGCATGCACTGTTGGGGATTGTGACTTGGGCCGTCCCGTAGCAACTGTAAAGTTGAATATTCTTTTGTAGCTATATTATTCTTATGTGCTTTTAGAAATATTTACAGTAAATCATGTTAGATGCCATGTCTAGGCCTTATGCCAGTATTGTTTGGGCCCTTAGAGGTCTTTTCTTGCTCTCCTCCGATTATTTTTGTTAATAAACGGTACTCAGTCATGTTTATGCATTTTTATATCACAACTCAGTCTTTGTTACTCTATTTGGTGCATCATATAAATGTTGTTTAGACTGATTACCTTGATTTTTGAGAACCCGAGTGACTTGAGAGATTTATGACTGAGTGAGGCTAAGGGCTTGATTTTGAGGACATTTATGGGATCGGGCCGCACATCACAACATGTTTCATTGATTCTGCCATGATCGACATTGATATAGCGCTTGGGCTGAAGGAGCCCCTACGGAGTCTGTACACACCCCTAGTGAGCGCAGGTACGTACTTAGTGCGAGTGTTGAGTGCTGAGTGCTGAGTGATTGTGAGGCATGAGTGATTTTGAGGTTGGAGTAATTGGGAAGACTGAGTGATGTTTGCCCCAGGGGCGGTATATGATTTCATCATTTGTGCTCATAGCTGCTTTGAGTCTTTGTTTGAGAATTGTTGAAAGATGTTTTTAATTGATTTTCGCTGAACTTGATTTAAATAAGCTGATTTGACTTAAACACTAGTGTTAAAGCATGTCGTACTTTACTGAATTTTGTGATTTGAACTATACTTGCATCTAGCTCGTGAGTACTTCTCAACCTTTATTTACTGTTGTTACTTACTGAGTTGGTGTACTCACGTTACTCCTTGCACCTTGTGTGCAAATCCAGTCATTTCTGTCCACGGTAGAGGTTGTTGATATATTAAGTAGAGGATCATCGGAGATAGCAAGGTAGCTGTCTGGCGATCGCATCCCCGCTTTTATTCTTCCTTATCTTCCCCTTAGATGTATTGTTTTTTTTAGACTATGTTAGTCTTGACGTTATCAAACAGTCTGTATTAATTGCTCATGACTTAGTGACACCCTGATGTCGGGCTATATTTTCCTCATTTTTATTTTGAGTTGAACTATTTTATGAAGATTCGATCATGAATAGCTTTGACTTATCTTTTAAATGAAGTATCGATGTGTTTTGGTGTCGGCTTGCCTAGTATCACGGTAGACGCCATCACGACAGGATTTAGTTTTGGGTTGTGACATCTATTGACAAGTTCCCATAAATAACTCAGTACCAAACGAGTAATGACAAGAAAATGGGAAAGAACACTTGTGAGTACATAAAAAGGAAAGGAAATATGGAAGATCTACATATTCTCTTGGGTATAGGCTAGGATTTGGGGTGAGGCTACTAGGGTTTAGTGTGAGAGGAGAGGCAGTGAGAGTGTTTGAGGGCGGTTAGGCAGAGCGAAGTGAGATTAGGGTTAGAGTGGAGGGATATATGGAAAGAGGTTAGTTTATTAGGGGTCGTTGATCATTTGAGATCAACGACCAAGATAGAAAGGGGAGCCGGTTAGATCGTTCAAATGGGTATCGATCGGATCAGATTAGAGGGTCGTGTGGCTTGGGTTGGGGAAATTGGGCCAAGTATTTGAGGAGTTTGGGCCACTATTGTGATCCGAAAAATTGGTATAATTTGGGCTACATTTTAAATACACGAAATTATTTAAATAAAAATAGTTAATAAATAACAAAATAATAACGCAATAAAATGATTATAAATAATAACTTAACAATATAAAAAATATAAAAATACTATTTTAGCATGAATAATGTAATAAAAATATAATTATGCATGAATATAGGCTATTATTTGCTTAAAAATACAAATATACTTACATAAAAATAAGGTAAAAATATTCTGAAACATATATGTTGATGCAAATATAAATTAAATCATCTAAAAATAAATTAAGGGGTATTTAACAAATATTCAAGTAATTTAAATGCAGGAAAATTAACTTTAAAGCTCAAAAATTATGGAAAATTATAAAAATACTCGTATAAATATTGTAAATCAAATAATGATGAAAAAATAATATTTTGAAAGAATATTTACTTACATTAAAATATGAGGGCAAAATTGGGTACCAAGAGTTGACATTCCATCTACCTCTGTTGAGCCCTCTTCTAGTGTTGTTGTTATGCCTCCGCCGCCATCTTCATGTCCAACCACAGGCCCCAGGGCAGCCCCTACTCTAACCCGAGGCTGGTGCCCATGCGTACAACTCCATTATCTGCTCTGAGAGTCTCCCGTACATTGACGAGTCTCAAGAACTTGATGGAGACAGCTACTTCAAAGTTGTCTGAGATATCTAGTATTGTTGCAGCACATGCACCTACACAGGCACCACAGGTCACCACTGATTTTGATGAGAAGTTGCGCAAGATTCTGGAGAACCAGAAGTTGATCATGGACACTCAGGTACAACATGTGGCAGTTATTCAGGAGTTGACCAAGGAAATGAAGAAGTTGAAAAAGTCCCAGGCCAGCAAGAGATTAGTTGATAAGCTTAGGAAAGAGGTGACCCGACTTGCAATAGCTAGGGATTCGCCATTGACATGTTACTTGACCCAGACCAGTCTACCCCAGATCCATCTACACCGTCTGCACCGATTGCACCAGCTGGCTAGTCTGATGAGCCATGCCTGGCTACCGACACTGCTGAAGAAATACGTGCGGTGTTTGCTACTCCTGCCACTCCTATATATGATTATGAGATATAGTTGGCTGACCGAATGGGAGATGATGTTGCTGGGGACATTTAGATGTACAAGGATTCTTAAGGAGTTTTCTTCCCCCTGCTTTTATTCCCGGGGGGAGGGGGGTGCATGGAGTTTATTTGATTGACATTTTTGGATACATTCGGATTGTAATATATGGATAATTCTATTTATTTTCTTATTTTTAGTTTATCTATCTTTAGTTAGTTATTGTTGATTAGCTTCTTTAATTTTCCACTTTGGTTTTTGTTTGGTAGTAGCTTCTTTTTATATTAGTAGTTTATTTCTATGTTTTTCTTAGTGGTATAGATAATAAACCTTTGGTTTTCTTAATTACACGGTTCTTTCCAAAGGTAATTTCGTGTGAACTAGGTGACTCTTCCCAGGGATGGGTGGCGTGACAACCTTCTTAAGGGAATGAGTATGTTTTCGTGTTTAGGTAATAATAATAGTAATAGTAATGAAATTAAAGGCCTAATCAAGTCATTCCCGAAAAAGAGTTATCCATGCTTTATTTGGTACCAACACACTTAATTACGTGCTTATGGTTTGAAAAACAATTTTTGAAAGAAAACAACTCTAGTGAGTAACTTTGAAACTCTTGAGTGACTTTGGTAATCATTGAGTGCTTTATTGGACCATAACGATCTTTAACTTGATTGTTCTTGTTGTAGGATTTCGACTCTATCCTCTTTTACGATCTAGTTGCATGAGGGGTGAGGTAATTTTTTGTTTCTAGTCCAAGTACCCGTGTTAATGGTCTAGAACATGCCAAGAATGTGCCTCAAGGCGAAATCCTACGTTTGCTTGGTTAGGGAAATGATTGTAGGCTTTCCTTGGTCCGTTGGAGCATTCTATTTCCAACCAATGTTATTATACCTAGTCAACCCCCTTTGAGCCTGTAGCCTTTCTCATTTGATAACCATGCTATAAGCCTTTACCTATTATTTCGTGATCCTCTCTTGGCACTCGGACCATCCTTAACACTTTTATGAAATAAGTGGCTTAAGACATAAGTTCGGGGGAAGAGATGAGGAATATGAAAGAGGTATCAAGGAACCAAAAAAAAAATGAACTCTATGCAATGAGAAGGGAAGAAAAGAAAAATAACAAAAAGAAAATGAAAAAAAAAGAATAAAAATGAGGGTTGATGGAAGAGGTAATTATCCCTAGAATGAGCATCAAGGGAAAAAAAGAATGAAATGATAAAAAAAGAGTTACGTCAAGTTTCTCTAATCCCCAAAAAAAAAAGAACGCCTCTAAGAGTTGGTAAATGTGAGCCAAGGAATGAAAATGTGGAGTGCTTAAGGAAAGGTGTAACCACTTACGCATATGGTATCCTACCGAAATCGAAAAACCTTCACTACAACTCGAAATAAATCCTACTTGATTTTGAACTGAGTGGGATTACATTAGTGGTGATCAACATGAGGGGCAAGCCTATGGTACTTGAAGCTGTACTTGTGACATTCTTTTATGAGAGAATAGTGAACCTTCCATTGATCTGAAAATTGAGTGCTAATATTTAAAGTGAGCTTTTCAAATAGAAGGTAGAGGAGGAAGAGTTTGGAATCCACCATGATCTACATGATATAACAAGAGTCCTTGATCAGTAAAGTCAATTCTTGAAGCTCAAATGTCACATTAGAACTATATGTACGTAATATTTGATTTGTCACCTTGTTGATAATGCATGAGTAGTGTGGGTAATTGTTGGTCCTGACTGAGTATGAATGGCTTAACTTTGACTCTCTGAAATGACCTTTCACTCTAAGGAGGTTGGAACTAATATATTTGCTTGAGGACAAGCAAAGACTTAAGTTTGGGGGAGTTGATAAGTGTAAATTTTAACCACTTATTAGTACCTTCTTGCTTTAGTTTTAGTCTGAAAGTGTTAATATATGTCCCCAAAAACTAATGAAAGTGTGCAAATTTCAGGAATGATGGAGAATTGGATTCTAATGATGAAATATAACTCAAAAATGAGTGATCCGACTCATAAGGCAAAAAGGAGCTCAGCAGGCCAAAAGTGCATCCCACAGAAGAAAGCATGAACCGTTCTCTATGTGGTTGGGGATATAGTGTTGAAGCTCAGAAATTGATTGAAGAAAAGCATGGACCACACACAATTTGTGCATCTAAAAAACATGGTTACACTGAAAAGAATTCAAAAATTTCAGAGAGTGTGCAAAACGACCAAGAGTGAAGCCTTGCCAGAAGTGCGGACCGCACATGGAATTGCGTTGCCGCAAAAGTTGAAGTGCAACCGCAGATCAAATTGTGTGGCTGCAGAATCCCTCAACCTGCAGAAATGAGCAAAGTACGGACTGCACATGGAATTGTGCATTCGCAGAACCTCCGTAGGGCATTTTTCTCGGCAAATTTTGGGCCACTATAAATAAATGAGAATCATTTTTTTAGGCCACGTTTGGTAGTTTATTGAGCTATAGCCATTGTAGTTTACCATTTTTTGTAATTTGTGACCAATTTGGGTTAAAAATACATTACTTTATCATCTTAATTTTCTATTATGGCTTTAATTAGTGTTTCTTCTTTATTTTATTCTATTTCCATTATGAGTAGCTAGATATTATCTAGGATTGTGACCCAACACTAGTATGTAAACCTTATGGGTAATTAATCTAATACTTTTTTATGATTGGCTTTTTATTTAGAATTAATGGTTGCAAATATTTATTAATGCCTTTTTGACTTGGTCATTACTTTAGAAAGAGGGACCTAGTCTTGGAAGACTTTGCTAACAAGAAATTGGGATAGTTAAGGTTTTGACTAGACTAATTAAAAGATCGGAACTAGAGATAGGGAAAACCCGACTTGAGATCATATCAACTATTTGTCTTGATACCCATTTTGGCCCGATAAAGTCAAATCGGGAAAAATCAATCTACGAACGAGAGGTATTGAGTGGGTAACTTAGAGTTGAGAGCTATAATATACCCCAATAAATAAAACAAGTGTTTATGTAATTAATCCATTAGGTTAACACCTAGGCTAAGGTTACTATCATGCCCCAAACCTGGGCCTGGACGTAACACGGCACTCGGTGCCTGACTATATGTGACCGAACGAACCAACTGGCTGGCTGAATCAACATGTGATATCATAACATACCGAATGTGGAAGATAAGCTAACACATGCTAATATACTGAAAGTTTAAAAGATATAAACCAAATGCAGAAACACTAATATAATTCTGAAACATGTATGTAGCAACATTGCTTAACCTTAAATGCATGTGACTCTGTCTAACTGTTACTCTAGTCTATGAAGCCTCTAACGAAGCACATGAAACACTGACTGTCTGAAAATACTGAAGACTATAAGTTAATCCTAATGCCCCGAAATAACTAGGGATCATTACATGCATCATGAGATGCATGCCCTGGAAAAAAATGGACGTTAGTACATTTGAATTGCACTGGTATGTAAAGCAACTGAAAGAATAAATACTGAAACTGAAACTAAAATCATAACTGATAGCTGATAATTGATAATTGATAGCTCAAATGATAATGATAACTAAGAACTGATAACTAAAATGATAATGATAACTAATAATTGATCACTAAAATGATAACTGATAACTGAACTGAACAAAGGAAGTAAGGATATTAATACTCCCTCTTCTGAATGATGAACCACCTGTTTATTAGAATAAATAAAATATGGCCTCAAGCCCAATATATTTGTGCACAAACTTTGTCCTTGGGACCAAGTATACATATACTTTTGTGGCCTCGGGCCCAACGATGCACAAAGCATAAACTGCGAAGCATTAACTGCGGCCTCAGGCCCAAATACATGGGTTCAACATTCAGGGATTTATAATCAGGAACTGAGAATCATACTGCAATACATGATGCTGAAATACTGAATCATTATGAGTTACATGATACTCAAATGCTGAATAGAACTAGACTGAGACATGTATTCATGAACTGATTATGAAAACTGAAACTTCAACTATTTATGACATGCTGAGTAATCTAGACTAAGACTCATGTGCATCAAACCCAAGTCTATATTGATTAGCACTTATTTTAGAACGTTCGGAATGAAAGTCATGAGCGAGTTATGAAGCTAGAGAATAAAAGTTCTTTAACTATTCAAGGAACTAGGCTTAACTATATTTCAGAGGTAATTAGTAACGTGGTAAAATAAACATAGTGTAGGGAGAATCATTAACATTTCCAAACATAGAGAGTTAGCCTCACATACCTTAACTTTCTGTTCTTTAGCATAATACAACATTCGCCAAGCCTTTCAACTTTAATATATATCAATACAAGTCAAAGGGATTCCAAATTAGCAACAATAGTCATATTCTCGTCACTTAGGCATTTTATCAAACACTTGGTTGCATAAAGCTTCATAGCCCTTATTAATGGTGTTTCTACACCCAAAAAACTATTTTCTTGCTCCTAGATAAACTCCAAAATATCAAATTTCTTATAATCAAAATCATTCTTCTTCACCAAAGATAAACAACACCCTTAACCAATAATTAACAAACCAAACCTACAATTTTTCATGCTTTTCTATCAAGCCCATTAACTCATATCTCATGAACATAGAGTTTATAATCATTAATCCAATGGTATAATTAATTAGAGGGTGAAGACATTACCTTTTTGAAGTTCAATCCTCTTGAATTCGAGTTCTAGGGTTTCTTCTCTCAACAATGATGCCCCGTTTGAATATCTAATGATTTGGAGGATTTACCCATGTTAATAAGGTGTTCGGGAATTTAAGTCAACCTAGAATCACCATTAGAACTTACTTTGGATGGTGGAGGGACCTTTGAGAAGTTAGGTTCTTGAGAGCTTCCCTTTCGGAGTAAGTTTTTGTGTTTTGGAGTGTGGGGGATGAAGTAGGGCTTTAAAAAAGACCCCCAGGTGCGCCCCTATACACTTGAAGACCCAACCACGTACCTGACCACACAAAATGGCAGTAGCACTGCCACAAGTGCGCGGCCGCGCACGTGACCTCCTGGGCACGTATACTGCACACTGCTCTGTAAAACGCACATAACATTTTGCACAAAGATCCTCTTGGGTTCACAATATATCGTTGAAAATTTATTTTAAATGGCTACAACATTAATATTTTTAGTTTTCCTAAATTCCTTACACAGTTTCACTAAATCCTACTGGAGGACAGACCTTTGTAAACTTAGTCGATTTTGTCGAGTCTTATGCACCTCAGTCTCCATCTTGATTTTGAATCAACTATTTTCACCCATACTCATCCCTCTAGGACTTCATATGTCTAAAATATAAAATTAATACCTATTTAACATATCCATATGTAGTCTGAATGTACGGGGTGTTACATTATCTCCCTCTTGGGATCATTCATCCTCGAATGATTGTCCTGATTGTAACTTCTGCTAACTCCGAACATTAAACGGGTCTGGTGGAAACATGAACTTTCATTAACACTTGCATACTAAACTTAATGAATACATGACAACTGAACTGTTGAGATGTTGAACTGAATGACTACTACATTGACTGAATTGGTCTGCCATGGATACATGAATACTGAACTAACAGAACTAACATACATATATGAATATTGAACTGGCACGGATATTTGAGCAATCTGAGTACTAAGCTGGCATGAATGTATAATTATTGGACTGACATGAGTAGTTGGGTATTGTACTGACATGAGTATCTAAGTATTGAACTTACATGAGTATCTGAGTAGTGAACTGAGATGAGTAACTAAGTACTATAAACTTGAATGCTATAGCATGATACGTGAAATAGTGGATGTATAGCCGCAAATTGTAGTGGCAGCTCTAACGCATAAGCTAATTCATCGATCCTTCACAAGATTCTATATGGACCAATATAGTAGGGACTAAGCTTCCCCTTCTTCCCAAATCTCATAACGTCTTTCATAGGCGAAACTTTCAGAAACACCTAGTCATCAACTTGAAAATCTAGGTCTCTATGCCGCATGGTCGAATAGGACTTTTAGCGGCTCTGAGCCATCTTCAAACGCTTTTGAATCAACCTAACTTTCTACATGGTCTGATACACCAAATTTGGTCCCAATAAATCCTCTTCACCAACTTTGAACCAACCAATTGGCGATCTACACCTTCGCCCATACAGAGTCTCGCACTGTGCCATCTTGATACTAGAATGGTAGGTGTTATTTTTAGAAAACTCAACGGAAGGTATGTGATCATCCCAATTACCTTTAAATCAAGGATACCCTCATGCACTCTGACGATTTATTGGCTTTCTAAAAGTTCATTGTAAACTGAGCATCATGATATAAAATGATGGACAACGGGGTCCCATGCACTCTGACGATTTATTGGATATACAACTTGGCATAATCCTCTACTGAATCTTTAATCTTCATTGGCAAGAGGTGATCCAACTTGGTAAGTCAATCTACAGTCACTCAATCAGATCGTGCCTTTAAAATGAGTGAGATAATCTTGTTATAAAGTCCATACTTACAATATCCCCTCAAGAGTATGTGCATTTTGTGGTAAAATACTAGACTTCCTGCTGCTCGACCTTCACTTGCTGATAATTCGTACACTTGGCCACAAAGTTTGTGATGTTTTTTTTATGTTGGTCTACCAATAAACCTCCTTGAGATCATTTTACATCTTTGGGGGACCTTGGTGGGTAGAATACCTGGAATTATGGGCTTTTAATTTGATCCTCTTCTCTAAATCTACCAATGTCTCGAACACACAGCCCATCTCGGTACCTCAAAGTACCATCATCTCCTCCTAATTCAAAAGCTATCATTTTATGCTTGTGCATCCCTATTTTTACTGCAACAAGTAGGGGCCATGAAACTATTTTGTCCTTTACTTCAGATACTAAGGAGGAACAAGTCTTGTTCTAAAGAACAATGCCATCATCTTCGGAGTCCAAAAGTCGAAATCCTAGACTTGTTAAGCGGTGAACTTCTTTCACTATGTATCTATTGTCTGCCTCAATCATGAGTTGTACTTCCCATACTTGATTATATTTTTAATATATTTCCTGAAACACTTATAGAATTGTTGTGAGCTAAGTCTATACTCAAAATATTAGAGTCTCATGCAACGGCACTACCCTCGTGATACATAATTGGGCATGAATTTATAGTTCTTTTTTATATCCCATGCTAACTATGCGGGTTTCAAATATCTTAATGGACTTACTGATGATTTTCACATCTCCCCCTTAGGCAAAAGGTTAAGGTCTAGTAACTGCGATCCTTCTTTTTTGTTGCGATCCGAACAACTTTTCTTACCTTCAGTAATTCTTTGCACTTTATGTTAATGAAGACTCACCGCACACTCATCAGACCATCTGAATGGAGCACCCTTCTGGGTCAATCTTGTCAAAGGCGAAGCAATAAAAGAGAATCCCTCTACAAAGCGACGGTAATAACCCGCCAAACCAAGGAAACTCCTAATCTCTATAGCTGAGGACGGTTTGGGCCAACTCTGCACCGCCTCTATCTTTTTTGGATCAACCTGAATCCCCTCACTAGACACCACGTGCCCCAAGAAAGCTACCGAACCAAGCCAAAACTCACACTTGGAGAATTTCGCATAAAGCTTCTCCTCCCTCAACCTCTGTAACACAACTCTCAAATGCTGAGCATTCTCTTTCTGGCTACGAGAATAAACCAGGATGTCATCAATGAACACAATGAAGAAGGAATCAAGATAAGGTTTAAACAAGCTATTCATCAATTACATGAACGCAGCTGGGGAATTGGTCAGCCCAAATTACATAACCAAGAACTCATAATGACCATATCGGGTCCTAAAAGCAGTCTTCGGAATGTCAAAATCCCGAATCCTCAACTGATGATACCCAGATCTCAAATAAACCTTTGAAAACACTCTGGCTCCCTGAAGCTGGTCAAACAAATCATCAATGCGGGGAAGGGATATCGGTTCTTCACCGTAACTCTGTCCAACTACCGATAGTCAATACACATACGCATGGACCCATCCTTCTTCTTCACGAACAACACTGGTGCACCCCAAGGTGACACACTAGGCCGAATGAACCCCTTATCCAGGAGTTCCTGAAGCTGCTCCTTCAATTCATTTGGCTCCTAGTTCCATACGATAAGGAGGAATAGAAATAGGCTGAGTGCCTGACACCAAGTCAATACCAAAATCAATGTCTTTGTCAGGTGGCATGCCTGGCAGATCTGCAGGAAACACATCCGGAAAGTCACTAACCACCGGAACTGAATCAATAGAGGGAGTCTTACCACCGACATCCCTCGCAAAGGCCAAATAAGATAAACACCCTTTCTCAACCATGCGCTGAGCCTTCAAGTAAGAAATCACCCTGCTAGGAATATACTCAGAAGAACCTCTCCACTCAACCCTCGGACACCCCGGCATAGCTAAGGTCGCGGTCTTAGCGTGACAATCAAGAACATTATGGCACGGAGACAACCAATCCATGCTCAATATTACGTGCAAATCGACCATGCTGAGTAACAGTATGTCCACTCGGGTCTCCAGACCCCCAATAGATTTTAATGCACGACCGATACACACGGTCCACAAAAACAGTATCACCCACTGGAGTCGACACATGAACAGAGGTGACTAGAGACTCACGGTGCATATCCAGAAAACTGGCATAATATGAAAAAACATAGGAATATGTAGAACCAGGGTCAAATAAAGCAAAGGCATCACGGCAACAAATTAAGACAATACATGCTATCACGACATATGAGGCCATAACATCCGACCTGGCTAGAAATGCATACATGCGAGCCTGACCTCCCCCTCTAGGGCGGCCTCTGGATGGTTGACCACCACCCCTGGTTGCCTGGGCAGATGGTGAAGTGACTGGAGCCGAAGTCGAGGGCTGGCCCATTTGCTGAGAAGATCCACCGGAACGGCGGGAACACTTCCTCCACACGTGCCTGAACTTTTCACACTCAAAGCAACTCCCTGGAGCTGGAGGCGGGGACTGATTGAAACCCCTAGAACCTGTACGGACACTTGAAGACTCATGCATAGAAGAACCCTGAACTGGGGGTGCTCGAGATGCACTTTGAGCTAGGAGGGCACCAAATGAAGTGCGGCCTGACTAAGAACCACAGGGACCCTGACCCGAAGATGCACCACTATATGTTTGGCGATCTAACTGAGGAGGGCTGAATGAACGACCCCTACCCTGCTGAAACTGTCCCCTAAAAGGAGCACCACTAGAACTGCACGAACCACGAGGCCTCTTGGCCTCCCTCTCCTCCCACTCCTGGCGGCGAACAGACTCAATATCTCGAGTTATGTTAACAACCTGCTCGAATGAAGCACCTGATACTCTCTCCCGAGTTATAAGCAACCGAAGCTAATAAGAAAGACCATCCACAAACTTCCTCACCCTCTCCCTATCAGTAGGGAAAATCTCAGAATCATACCTAGCCAACTCGGAGAACCTCATCTCGTACTGAGTAACTGATAACTCTCCTTGGAATAGCTGCTCAAATTGCCTGCGCTGCTCCTCTCTGTGGGGCTGAGAAACATACTTCTCCAAAAAGATCGTGGAGAACTGCTGCCAGGTAAGAGGTGTTGAACCAACCGACCTACGCCTCTCGAATGACTCCCACCAAGTAAGGCCAGCACCGCAAACTGGAATGCAACAAATGAGACCCCACTGGTCTCTAAAATACCCGCGGTACGCAGTATCCTCTACCATCTATCAAGAAATCCCTGGGCATCCTCGCCCTCTGAACCGCTGAGATTCGGAGGTTGAAGTCTGCTGAATCTCTCCAACCTGCACTGCTCGTCCTCATGCATAACGGGGACCACATAATCCTACACCGGAGCAACTGGCGGAGCTGGGGCTGCTCCTGGTGCCTGAATACCCTGTGCAGCATGCTCAGGTGCCCGGGCAGCTGGAGTCTGATTGCCTCCCCTAGCCTGAGCTGTGGTGGAAGTAGAAGACACGGTGACTGCCTGAGTCAAACTGGTGCATATTGTCAATATCTGAGACAGGGTCTCCTGAAGACCCGGAATAACCATAGGCACTGCTGGTGCCTGAGCCTGTCCCGCTGGGACACTATCGGCGGGAACCTGATCATGATCGATAGGGGGATCCTGTGGTACTGCCCCGACAACTGTGCGGGCTGGCCCCCTACCTCTACCGCGGCCTCGACCTCTCGCTGGTCTATCCGGTAACTGGTCACTCTGATCGGTATGCCGTGTCCTTACCATCTGTGAGAGAATGAAACAACATAATTTCTGATTTCAAAAATCAATAGATTAGCACGAAAGAGTTCAAAAAGATAGAAATGTTTCCTAAAAGTTCGGCAACCTCTCCAAGATAAGTACAGACGCCTCTATATCGATCCGCAAGACTCTATTAAACCTGATCATGATCATTGATTCCTATGTAACCTAGGCTCTGATACCAAACTGTCACGACCCCAAAACCTAAACCGGTTGTGATGGCGTCTATCGTGGAACTAGGCTAGCCAATAACCACATGTTCACAATTTCATTCAAAATCCCAATCAAAACTCCAAGCATTTCATAAATATACAATGGTTATTAAATAAAGTAGGCCAATAAACAGTGTCGCCAACCCCAAAACCCGGAGCCAACAAGTCATGAGCATCTAGAAGAATAAGCCAAAATATACTATCATATTACAAAACCTCCGAATGAAAACTAGATACAACAAGAAGGGAAAAACAGAGATGCTGCGGACCTTGAACAGCTACCTCCATATCCTGCAAATCCGGCTTCGCACGGAATAGATGGCTAATGCTCGATATCTGCACCTGAATCTGCACACAGAGGTGCAGGGAGTAATGTGAGTACGCCAACTCAGTAGTAATGAAAATAAATCAAGTATAAGCGGCAAGGAAACACCTAATATCAATGCCATAAAATCAAAATATACACAGCCTTACTTTCCAATAGTATAACATAGATATATGAAATCGTCATGCCTTAAAACCAACTTCAGAAAAATCCTTTGAAGAATGTATATTTTTCAACAACTTCAACCGAAAGGTTTAGTAATAAAATGAAATGAATCATATAGAGGCCCCTCGGGAAAAACATATTTCATAAGCTCAGAGTGATAGTAAAATCATAAGTAGCCCCTCGGGCAAAACATGTATCATAATCAGCCCTTCAGGCATGCCTCACAGTCACTCATAATCAGCCCATCGGGCATACCTCACCATCACTCTTAATCAGTCCCTCAGTAAAACAGGGTAAACGACCCAAAACATCAGTTTAAATCTCAAAGTGGTATAAATCATACTGAGTTTTGAAAACAGTAAGCACAATGCGGTTGAGTGAAATCATGAATACATAGTGAGGTAAAACAGCATTAAATAGCCCCCAACAGGTCTAAACAGATCGGCATGAGGCCCCAAACATGTCTTATAGCCCAAATATTTCAACAATCTTTAGAATATGATTTAACATAAGGTTTTGAGTGAAATATGCAACTCATTAGTTGCCGCGGAGAGGACCTAGTCCAATCCAAAAATTAGTACGCGCCACATACTCGTCATCCGACATTTGCGCCATTCCAAAATCGGTAAGAAAATATGTAGTCCGGTGTTCCATACCCTCAGGACAAGATTTATAATCATTACTTACCTCCCCGGGCCACAACACTAGTCCGCAATGCTCTTGACCTTCAAATTGGCTCCCGATTGCTCCGAATCTAGCCAAAACCAGTTTAACATCATCAATATATAACCAAGGAACACAACCCAATCGAAAACTATCAAATTACACAAAAATCTCGAAATTCGGCCAAACCCGAGCCCCGAGCCCACGTCTCAGAATTCGATAATTTTTACTAGAAACCTCGTCCTCCCACGATTCTACTCATACCAAAATCATCATAATCGGATCTCAATTGCCTACCCAAAACCTCAAAAGAATTTCCAGTTCTCCACCCCCTTCTTCCCAACCTTTTCCTACTTAAATCCTTAAATTTTCAAGCCTACTCCTTACAAAATAGCATAGGAACGATGTTAGTAACCAAAGAAATTACCTTTACTGAAGAATCTCGAGTTTCCTTCTCCAAATCGCCTTCAAAGAACTCCTCCCGCATGCAAAAATGGTGAAAATAAGAGAATTTTCGCGGAGGCCCTTTATATACTGTTTCTGCCAGTCATTTAGTCGTACCTGCAGACATTTAGTCGCACCTACAGTCCCAGGTGCGCACTTGCGGAATCCCACTTAACGGACCAATTCTGCACCTGCGGCCTATCTTCCGCACCTGCGGCTTCGCAGGTGCGACCAAAACTTTGCACCTGCGGAAAAATCCCCTCCTAGCCTTTTCACACCGGCGCACTGCCCGTCGCACCTGCGGCTGTCTTACCGCGGGTGCGGTCAACACCAGAACTTCACACCAGCAGCTATTGCTGCAATTTCAAGGTTCAAAAACCCCGCCAACCATCCAAAATCAATCCCGAGCCCCTTGGGGCCCCATCCAACCATACCAACACACCTTATAGCATTATTTCCACTTAGTCGAGCCTTCGAAACACCAAAAAAAACAAGAAAACATCAAAATTACATCAAATTCAACCCTATGAACTTTGAAACTTCCAAATTTCGCCAACTATGCCGAAACAAACAAAAACACCTACGATTGACCTGAAATTTTGCAGACATATCCAAGATGACATTACGAACCTGTTTCAACTTCCTGAATTCCATTCCGACCCCGATAGCTTATTTTCCACTGCCAACCGTAAATCGCCAAAAATTAACTTCCGCCAATTCAAGCCTAATTCTACACCGGACATTACAAAAATATTCTGAATACATTCCTAAGTCCCGAATCACCTAACGAAGTTATCCGAGCCATAAAATCCACATTTCGAGCCATAATCTCAATTGACTTTCTCAACTATTAGACTACTTTGAGAGACTAAATGCCCTAATTCTCACCATAACCACTTCGGACCCGAACCAACTGACCCAGCACAACAAAAACAGGATAGTAGTATATAACAAATGCAGAAATTGGGGAGACGGGGTAAATCTCACGGAACGACCGGCCAGGTCGTTACAAATAAAGTACTGAGTATGTAAGGCAGAAAAATATAAGTAAGAACAGTATTGTAAAGAGAGATATAAGATATACAACCTGTAGCATCTCAGTGCCTCTGAGATACTGACATGAAATTCATGATACATATATATACATAATATTTTAAAAACATATACCTCTGTGGATATCATCATCATCATATCGTACCCGACCTCAAAGAGGAATCAGTAAAAACGTCCCCCGGCCAACATAAGGCTCGGTAAAATCGTACTCGACCACTTGGAGATCGGTAAAACCCAATTGATCAGTGGTTGCACAATAGGTGCCATACCAGGCCGACTATAGCATGGCTCGATAGAGTAAAATAGATACATATATATATAATGCATGTTGTACTCATGGAATCACATTCTCAAACTTTCGAAGTGACGTAAGGTCGTTTCACCTTCGATTAACATCACAGACATCATACTATCAATATGAACTTCACTAGGATTCAAGGATCATACATACTTTCTTAGAATATCTTTATAAGGAAAGAACAACATGGACAACCTTAGTTTCTAGGAGTAGATGCGTTATGAAATGACATATCATTTATGTTAGTTTCACTTTAGATCCAAAAGAAATAAGGAAGTTCCTTAACATACCTTAACTCCATTGAGTCCTTAATAATTTCCAAGAAATTCTTCAATCAACTCAACTCAATCTACCATAGCATAATGAGATTCAAAATCAGTGCTGAGTAAAGGCTAAGTGTGCAACTTAAACTAGTAGCTCGTTTATGTAAATTTGGATAGCATCTCCCCTGTAACAAGAGCCTTCTCCAATACCATATACAAACAACAATGAACAGAGAAATCCATCAATAGATAATTATCAATAACGATACACCATAAAATAACAACAAGTCACAACTACTTCACGACGAGCGGCGAGCTCCAATTGGAATTCGTATACCCCTATCGCCCCTCGTAGACTTCATACTTTAAGTTAATAGTATCATTAATAGGATAATGAGTTCATTCATCAATTTTTCTATCCTTATACCATATATTTATAACAACGAAAACAATCCACAACTCCAATTATCCTCAAAACTTTATTCACTAGTTCATGTCTAGTCCATCCATTTAACTTAATCAATGTCAAGATAACCCTAAGCAGAAGCAAGAATGCAATATAATTACCTTCTACAGGATATTAAATTCAAAATTCATGTTATATTTAGCTTACAACAGCCCAACACACCACAAACACTTCATACCCAAAACGACAACTATAGTAGTGTCAAACACCCCGAAGATATTACAAAAAATGACTAATCCACCATTTCGCCATTACGCGGTGTTTCTACACACCATTTCTCCATAAAAACTCCATTAAAAAGTATCAAAATATACAGAACAAACACAACACGAAAAATCACACAAAGCAGTCTACTACAAGTTGAATAACTCGAACTCACGGCTTCCGATCACCGTCCCTCAGTTCTAACAATTAGGAAACCAGTTTATCAACCTTCCTTGATATTTAAACACTTAAATACAGAAATTAGTCATTTCATAACTAGTAAGTACCTTAAAAAACTCGAACTACAAAGAAAAAAGAGAGGCAGTATAATGATACTTACGTCGTAGGGACCGTCTTAATGTTATGGCTACTTGATTTCGTGCCCCGGATGATAATCTTGTTGGAAACCCTTGTAGAGAGATTTAGAGTAAAGTTAGGGGTCTTATTTGGTCTTTTTCTATGGAAAATTGAATAAAGAGACGAGAGAAGGATATAAATATCCATTTTCTTTTTTTGGAAAGTCAAAAAAGGTGCTACTTGGCGCCCTATCATTGGTCCTTCTTTCAACGCTTATAACTTTTTATCCGGATATCGTATGAATGAACAGTTACGTGATTTAAAAAAAAATTCAAATACCTTCAACTTGGTATATAATATGTCCCAAAAAGACCTCATATAACACGTGAAATGTATTTCTCAAAAAGCTTTAATGACACTCCTACTTGTCACCAATACAATATGTGTAGTCTCGCGAAACTGCAAATATCTCTCAACTCCAATGCCGTATCAATGAACGGTTTAATTATTCAAGAAACTATACTCGTATATATTCAATTGATATTTAGATCATTCCTTAATTCCCAGTATATTTAGAGAAAGTTCCACTATATTTTACCTAAATTTTAGCACATTTATGAATGTAACTTGTAATGACCTTTGCCAACTTTTGTTACACAACTCGCTTGACTTCAAAACGTAACACACGACTATCATAAAACTAAAATAACTCATAACATAACCTCTTTATCATGTTAATCACCCTAGTATCAACTTAAAAGTACATGTTATAACATTCACTACTTGTCGATATTCGACGAAACTTATTTTCTTCAATTTGTTTAGCTTCTAAGCCTTTCAAACCTCTTGGTACTTGTTATCCATGATCTTAAAGATTTGTAACCTAAAATGTAACATGATTAACTTACTTTATGTACTTTCGAAGACGATCATTTCTGAGCTTGCATTATTTGACTTACGAACACTCTCACATATATACGAAGATATGGGGTGTAACATCATTCCTTCCTTTGGAAAATTCGTCCTCGAATGTTGACTGATGCGCTTATTAGTCCATATCTCATAGCTCGTATGAATATTTTAATATTTTCCTTGCCATCTAGGAAATTGTTCTATGAATAAATCCCAAGGTCAAGGTATTCCCCCCTTTAGGCCTCTTTCTCACACAACGACTTGTTGTCTGAATTCTTCCAATCTCGTAACGGTTGCTACCTTCTGTTATGCAACCTGTACGACTTTGTCCTGGTATGTGCGTCTATGAGACTCTTGTCTCCTTTTTCCTCCTGCTTTTAGCCAATCTCTAGGCCTCACTTGGGGAACATATATAGAACTTTGACAAGATGTTCCTCTGGGCATCTATAGGTGTACTGAAGTTCTTCGCTCGGTACATTGTCGAACTTATGACTATTGCTATATTTTATTTCATAGTATCAGTTATCTATGCTTATGGCTTTACTACAACTAGGTAGGTAATACTATACCATAACACTTACTTCAATTTATTATTATCGAGATTTGCTACCCAACTATAGGTTACCCTGTCGCTGCTTATCCTATATGTATAAATCTAAGTACTTTAATGTTTCCTCATTACTGTACATCTTAAGAATGGTAGCCTAATCTCATCTCATACTTGGGAAATTTTATCCATCCATTGTTGATTCACCTTAATTTTTATCGATAATATACTACTGATAACTTGAAACCTCTCATGTAATACATTGTCACTAGGGCTCACGTCGAATCGGAGGACATTTGAATTGATTTTCTTGATCCACCTAGGGACGATACTATACTTCAATAATCGTATTTCATAGCATCCCAACGTGATTCATCTTATGGGGGTATTCTAATCTCGTGCAGTTCATGAAATACATTTTCTCAAAACCATTACTCAATTAAAGGCCTAAACGTCATCCTTTTATCATCTCTCACAATTAGACCCTTGCTTTACTATCCGAGCAGTATTCTATCTCTTTTAAATGCTCTTAGTTTTAAACTCCTTTGAGTTCGTTTAGGCTATACTGAGCTTTCTATAACTTATGGAAACTATCAGCTCTCTTGTTTTGATAGGTTTAATCCTAAGGCCTTACCTATTTTTGTCACCTTCTCACTCACCTTTTCTTATCCTTACTCATATCTACCTAAAACCCTGTCGTTCTACAATACTTTATCTTGTGATCTACGCATATCTATTTATATTACTCGCAACCTTCCTTTTAATATTCTAGAACAATATATTTCCTTACATGCCTTCTGAGTTATCTTTAAATGTAAGAAATTGCTTTTCATGGTCATTCAGCCACTTTCTGCATGGATACTTGGCATATCTTAGTGCCCACAAATACTGGAATTCCATGTAACTCACATGATCTCAAATATCAACTTTTCATTTTTTTTCTTCTTCCCATTCATTAGCCACGATAGGTGCGACTTTCTTATAGAGTGCATACAATGTAGTAGTGAGACTGTTGTTACAAGATCATTTCCTCTTTAGGTCACTATGCTTAGGTGGAAACCTTCTTCCTTATTTCATCAGCAAGGCTTTCGTTGTAGTACTTAGGGAACAGCTTATGACTCTTGTAAAGCTACGAGCTTATTACATTGTATACCTGATGGAATTTTTTATGTTCTTACTCGCCTATTATTATCCTTAGTTACTTACATCCGTTCCTTGTACTCGTAGGGTTGCTTCTGAAGTGAAATTTGACTATCTCCCTAGTGGCACTTTCTTTTATTTTCATAACCCTTATACAATACCTCTATCTATCCAAACACCTATCTAAATATTACTTAAGGATCACGATGGCATCATATATGCGAGACTGAATTCACTATGTTGGGTTTCACTATGTTTATCTTGCACGATCTGTTGATCTATCTATGACCTATTATCTAGTTATAACTAGGCTCTTCCTAAATCAACTACAGACTACTCGTTGTTCCATTCTCATATTTATATTAGGTGTAAACCCTCTTGGGTTATGTTTTGTTTTTTGTCTTAACTTACCATCGCACTGGCTCCTTATGTATCAAGTGTCCATTCGCATTTATATATCAATTAACATCCTTGGGGGGAACCTGTACTGCCTCTTACCAGTGTCGTGCTTGCATAATATTCTGGAGTCGTAACATATCTGTAGGATCTAAATGAATTCAATATCATTCATTTCACCCTTTTACCACGTTCTTCCTTTTTATTCCATAGTTAACTCTTCATGTTTGGATTTTTTT
This sequence comes from Nicotiana paniculata, assembly GCA_005239505.1. Taxonomy (NCBI): domain Eukaryota; kingdom Viridiplantae; phylum Streptophyta; class Magnoliopsida; order Solanales; family Solanaceae; genus Nicotiana; species Nicotiana paniculata. Next base: position 33,644 of record ML351856.1, read on the forward strand.
TTCACATCTTCACTGACATATTACTCGCCATGCGGTAACCCTTCTACACCAGGGATAATTGAATTTTTTTTTAAGCACAAGGGTGACACCTAGTGTAACTGGCACACTTGGTTCCTTAAGCTTAACTCTGCTCATAGTGCTTTCTTTAGGGAAGTGTCTTAATGAATGACCTTTAAAGGTTATTCTTCTATTGTTCATTCTATTATTGTCGAAATACGATATCTGAAATTCTCACGATGCCGACTATTACAAATTCCTTCGGTCCCTAATTCATGTTCGATTTTTTTTTGCTTACTATCCCATACTATTTTCTATTACTCGGGGTCTAACTTTTCCTTCTGGTTATCACGTTGGACTCACCAACTCATTTCTCGAAATGAGGATATGACTTTAGGGTTTATACTTTTATTGTCTCAATGCATGTCTCCTCTTTTCTTTTCCTTCACTTGACTATTGACTCTGACATCGTGTAATATTTTGATTTATCGTTATCACTCATTATCACATCTTACTCATAATGTTTCTTGTAATCTCTTCTTATTCTCCTGCTAATATCTCTGTCTATTACCATATCTGAAAACTTCAACAAAATAGCATTTCGCTTTTAGATCCCTTTCCACCATCTCATTGGCTCTTGGGTCGACTAACATTCTCTCTTTACTAGGGACAGGATTCATCCTAAGGAAAATATTTATCCCTTCTAGGATTCCAATGCTTATCTTCTGAACTTTCTAAACATTCTAGCATTTATATCTGACTGTAATATTCTAGAGTGCACCATCTGGCTATCTCCTAATGAGAACTATTACCATGTCCTGCACTACCCTTCAAAAATGTTGGATAATGATAACAATCCATCCACAATTTTGGGTTACTCTAACCCGAACTGGATCCTGATATCCTATCATTCTCTTAAATTATATATGTTAGCTCCCATAGGGCATAATTGAGATGTGTATAGTCAATTGTATATATCTCTGTTACTGTTGAAAGTAACTCAAAATGCTTATATTTCTATACCTAGATTATAAATATTTATAATCTTTATTAACTAGGTACCTCGTATCCTTCTTTATCTTGCTTCTTTTACTTGTTAAAACTTGTATCTACCTTATGATTCTCTTATTTATTTTTGCCATATGGGTGGATAGATATTCTTGCCATAGAGCTCCTTATAAAGAAACTTACACATCTTAGTATGCATATGATCTGCTTGTACGCATATGATCTGCTGAAGACCTCACATTTACTAATCATAAGCATGATGCAAACTTGAGTTCCTTTGACTCAACTCTTCCACAGCCACATTCAATCTCTTACCAACTTCCTTTCTAGATGTTGGAATCATTATATTATGAATAATAGAATTTAGGAGTTTGATTTCATACAACTGACCTCTACTACACGATGTAGAGTAAGAAGAAAGAGATACTATCCTAAATGCCATGTAGCCTCCTGCTTATAAGTGTGATGCACAACACACCCATAAATAAGAATCTACTAGACACGGCTTGTAGACTCCCTAGGACAAAACTGCCTTGAAACAACTTTTGTCACGACCCAAACTTGAGGGCTACAACTTTTGTCACGAACCAAACTTGAGGGCTACGACGGGCACTTGGTACTTTACTCAACCGAGTACCAACGTAACATATCTTTCTTATCGTAATATCATGGGTAAATGGTCCAAAAAGGTCATCATGACATAGCCGAAATAAAACATAAGGGAATGTTATACATAGGACGACCTAACATGATATAGAAACTTATATATGTGACAGACGGGCCTATAAGGCTGACATGATCATTTGTAAAATCAAAACATAGGCCGACAAGGCCATACAAGTATATATATACATGACATCTGTCTACAAGACTCTAAGAGTACATAAACATCATAAAGGTCAGGACAGGGCCCTGCCATACCAATTAATACATGTCCAAATCACACTGACCAAATAGGCAACTCCGGAGAAAGTGGAGTGCACCAACACCTTATGCTGAGATGATAGCCTACTATGAGGATTGTCAACCTGTCTATCAGGACCTGTAGGCATGAAACGCAGAGTCCCCAGGCAAAAGGGACGTCAATACGAATAAAGTACTGAGTATGTAAGGCAGAAAAATATAAATAAGAACAGTATTATAAAGAGAGATATAAGAGATACAACATGTAGCATCTCAGTGTCTCTGAGAGATACTGACATGAAATTCATGATACATATATATACATAATCTTTTAAAACATACGCCTCTGTGGGCATCATCATCATCATATTGTACCCGGCCTCAAAGAGGACTCGATAAAAATGTACCCAGCCATAATAAGGCTCGGCAGAATCGTACCCGGCCACGTGGAGCTCGATAAATCACAATTGATCAGTGTTGCACAATAGGTGTCGTACCCAACCGACTATAGCGTGGCTCGGTAGAGTAAAATAGATACCTATATATGTAATGCATCCTGGACTCACAGAATCACATTGTCAAACTTCCGGAGTGACGTATGGTCATTGCACCTTCAATTAACATTATGGACATCATACCATCAGTATGAACTGCACTAGGATTCAAGGATCATAATACTTTCTTATAATAACTTTATAAGGAAATAACAGCATGGACAACTCAGTTGCTAGAAGTAGATTCGTTATGAAATAGCGTATCATTTACGTTCGTTTCACCTTAAATCATTACAAAAGATAGAAGGAAGTGACTTAACATACCTTAAATCCATTGAGTTCTTAATACCTTCCAAGAAATTCTTCAACCAACTCAACTCAATCTACCATAGCATAAGGATATTTAAAATCATTGTTGAGTAAAGGCTAAGTGCGCAACTTAAACTAGTAGCTCAGTTATGTCAATTTGGGCAGCATCTCCCCTGTAACAAGAGCCTTCTCCAATAGAATATACCAAAACCAATGACCAAATAAATCCAGCAATACATATTTATCAATAACAAGATACCAAAAATAACAACAAGTCACAACTACTTCACAACGAGCGGCGAGCTCCAATTGGAATACATATACCCGATATCACCCCTTGTAGACGACTTACTTTAACTTAATAGTACCATTAACATTATAATGAATTCATTCATTAATAACTCTAGCCTTATACCATATATTCATAACAATGAAAATAATCTACAAGTACAATTATCCTCGATTACAAACTTTATTCACTAGTTCATGTCTAGTCCATCCATTTAACTTGATCAATGTCAAGGTAACCTTAAGAAGAAGCAAGAACAAAATATAATTACGTTCTACAGGGTATTGGAGTCGAAATCCATGTTATATTTATCTTACAACAGCCCAACACACCACGATCACTTCATATCCAAAACGACAATTATAGTAGTGTCAAACACCACGAAAATATTACAAAAAATGACTAATCCACCATTTCGTCATTACGCGGTGTTTATCCAAACCATTTCTCCTCAAAAAATCCATTAAATAGTATCAAAATATACCTAAAAAACGCAACACGAAACAGCCCACAAAACATTCCACTACAAGTCAAATAACTCGAACTGACGGCTTCCGATCACCGTCCCCTGAGTTCTAACTATTAGGAAACCAATTGATCAACCTTCGTTGATATTTAAACACTTAAATACAGAAATTAGACTTTTAATTACTATGAAGTACCTTACAAAACTCGAACTAGAAAGAAAAAAGAGAGGCAGTATAATGATACTTATGTCGTAGGGATCGTTTTAATGTTATTGCTACTTGATTTCGTGCCCCGGATGATAATCTTGTTGGAAACCCTTGTGGAGATATTGAGAGTAAATTTAGGGGTCTTATTTTGTCGTGTTCTCTGGAAAATTGAAGAAATAGACGAGATAAGAATATAAATATCCATTTTCTTTTTTGAAAAGTAAAAAAAGAAGTGCTATTTGGAACCCTAGCATTGGTCCTTCTTCCAACGCTTATAATTTTTTATCCGAATATCGTATGAATGAACTGTTAAGTGAGTTGAAAACTAAATTTAAAGTCCTTCAATTTGGTATATAATATTTCCCAAATATAACTCATATAACACACGAAATGTATTGCTCAAAAAGCTTTAGTGACACACCTACTTGTCACCTATGCATTATGTTCAGTCTCGCGAAACTGCAAATATCTCTCAACTTCTATGTCGTACCGACGAAGGGTTTAATTAATTAGAAACTATACTCGTATATTCAATTTGATATGTATATCATCCCGTAATTCCAAGTATATTGGGAGAAAAGCTCCGCTATATTTTACCTAATGTTTAGCACATTTATGAATGTAAATTGTGTTGACCTTTGCCAACTTTTGTTCCACAACTCGCTTGACTTCAAAATGTAACACACGACTATCATAAGCCTAAAATAACTCATAATATAACCTCTTTATAGAGTTAATAACTCTAGTATCACCCCAAAAGTACATGTTATAACATTCACTACTTGTCGACATTCGACGAAACTTATTTTCTTCAATTTGTTTAGCTTCTAAGACTTTCAACCCTCTTGATACTTGTTATTCATGATCTTAAAGATTTGTAACCTCCAAGGTAATATGATTAAGTTACTTTATGTAATTTCAAAGACGATCACATTTCTAAGCTTGCATCAATTGACTTACGAATACTCTCACGTATGAATATATGGGGCGTAACATATCCGTTGCATCGCACTTCCAACACCCTCTCAAGTCTCATTTGTTACTAGTGTGTACTCCATAATTATAACCCAATGGGAAATCATCCTCTCTAGAACCTTGGATTTTTCTTGCCCGTCGATTGGGTATTCGATACGTCTTTAATTCAATAGGAAGAGAAGGTTACCTATTGCTCTAAGCTTCATGGCACGATCTAGAGTAGAAAGAAATGAGACAATCCTGGATGTCTTGGTAGTTAACCGTTTATATGAGTTGCTGGCACACACAGATAAAGGAAACTCCATTGGACATGGCTTCATAGACTCCCTAGGAATCATAAACCTAGTGCTCTGATATCAAGCTTTCACTACAAGAAAAAGACTTTTTAGGGACCATCATTTAGCGACGAGGTATGAATCGGGTCCCTAGAAGTACACTAGTAAGGACGAGAATACTAATGGTCCTTAAATCTCTATTTTTTTTTATTAAAATATAAATAAAAATAAAAAATTTTATAATATACTGTCCTTAATTATATAAATTTACCGGGAGAAAGTGATGCCAGACCAAAATTGGACTAAAATTTACTTAAAAACTCTAACTTTTATCAAACCTAAATCTACCGTGAAGTCTCATCTCCCTCACTCCTCATAGAAGTAAAAACCCTAAATCCCTTAAATTTCCATATTTCTCTCAAAGGCATTTTCTTGGTATGTTAAGAAACATTTTTCTTTTCTTTCTATTACGATAGGTTTGCTAATCTCATATTTTGCAGGTTTGGGAAAAGTATCAAGCTGAAAACCTACTACCTATCTCACCACAAGTAAGCACACTTTCTTTCTCTATATATCTTGTGGATTAACCTGTGTTTATTATTTCTCAACAACCCATTTTTGCAGGTTTGTGAAATCTTCATTTTGTAATTTTTTTTGTTGCTAGAATTGGTTGATAGTCCGCAAATATTTTCACAATCAATTTTTTTTCTAGATTATATTTTCTTGGGTGTCCCTTTGTGAATTGTTTGTAAAAGCCTATGCTTTGTTTGGTTTTTTTCCTTCAAATTTGTTCTTCCTCTGCTATATTCTCTGTTGTTATATTTGAAATTTACGCTTAGAAGAATTTTTGGTTTTATTCAAGTTGGAGTAAGGATTTGTCTGCAATTGTTTATGTTCCATAAAAATTTTATGTTTACTTGATTTTGTTTATATTGTTTGTGCGTTTATTTCTATGTTTCAGTCCTTTTTTTAGTATGAATTTAGTATTAGATTTTAGAGAAACCTATCCCTTTAGCAGTAAACATTTGAATACAATACTTGATGCCTAGTGTGGTGCTTCTGTTTTAAGTGGAATGATGTGTTCTATCTTGTTGTAAAGCTATCCTAGATGAAAAGTTTTATTGTTGTTGCTAAGGACTGCTGGTATTAGTAAAATCTCTCTTGCAACTAGTGTGTTACTTGGCTTAAAAGTTGTGTTTTAGCTGCAACTAACAGTGACTGTTGAAACCAGTCTCAACTAGTAAATATCACTATTACAACCTGTAAGACTTCTCTCAATGGGCGAACATCTAATAATTAGACTACGACAACTAGTAAGATCATCTTAATATAATTTGCAGTTGTTGGCTTGCATTTGTGTTTTAGCTTTTCACTGTAAGTGCTATATTAAATTTTTGGTCTTTATTGGATTGGAGAGGTACAAATTGCTTAATGTGTTAGTAAGTTTCAAAACTTGTTTAGTGTGATATTTAGCTAGTTTTTCTCGACTTCTCTAATATTTAGTGAGCTAATCTAGAATGCATTGGTTTACGTTTAGAATTATTTACTGCTGTTTTTTATTGTATTCAACTTCTAGAGTATTTGTGGCTCACTTATACAAAGTGAGAACTAAAAACTTTATTTTGTATCAACCCTCTTTTAGTTTTAATTTTGTAAATTCAGTTAATAATTGTTAACTCTAGCTAATTGTTCTGATAGGAATATACTAGTCCTAATGGACCAGAGAAATTGATAAGGAGTAATAAGTACAATAGTTGATGAGTGTTAAATAGAAGAATTGTGTGTTGTGTGTATTTTGACATTTAATTTGTATCTTATCTCATTCTAGTGATATACTTTTAGTTTTAGTTTCTTAAATGTATCAGTTTTTCTGGATAATTAATCTCTACTTCTTGTGGCTCAAGACACTTTGTTTCTTACAGAAATCTATATTACATTTATATAATTTTTCCTAAAAGGTTATGTGTATCTTACGGTACTTTTATTATCCGATATTTATTTTCTAATTTGATTCTTATGTAACTTCCAAGGTTATGGCACCTAGTAAGCAGTGGATGTATCTTGTTGATAATCGACTTGATGAAGCCTACTTAAATGGGGTGCAAAGTTTTTTGGATTACGCTTTTAAAAGAACATGAGAAATGTGTGAAATACCATATCCATGTATCAAATGTTGTAACATAACTGTAGGAATACGTGAGATTGTAGATGCACATTTGAAAGTATATGGAATAATTCAAATATATACTTTTTGGTATCATCATGGAGAAGTTTTTGGTGAGCCACAACCGGTATATAAAGATGAAGATGAAGATGACAATGAAGCAAAGGAGTGTAAGAGTGATGATGAAATACAAGAAATTTTGAGGGATTTATATCCTAATTTTGATGGAGGCACTACGGACATTGGTTCTGATGATTTACTTGAAGAAGAACCGAATATTGAAGCAAACAAAGTTTACGGCTTATTGAAGGATTTTGAGCAACCACTATATCAGAATTCGAAATGTTCAAAGCTTTCTACTTTGATTAAACTGTTTCACATAAAAAATATTGGTCGATGGAGTAATGAGTCATTTACAATGTTATTAAAAAAGAATGAGTCATTGCCTGATGGGGCTAATTTGCCAGGTTCATATTATGAGGCAAACAAGGTAATTCGAGATCTCGGGCTTTCTTACCAAAAGATCGATGCTTGTAGAAACAATTGCATGTTATATATGGAAGAAAATAAACTGCTTAAATCGTGCAAAGTTTATGGTGCGTCCAGATAGAAATTGGATAAACATAGTGGGGAAATAAAGAATAAAAATGGTAAAAAGATAGCATCAAAGACTGTACACTGTTTTCCATTAAAGCCTAGACTTCTGAGGTTGTTCTTGTCTTCAAATACATCTTCTCTAATGATATGGCATTAAGATAAAAGAGTTGATGATGGAACGATGAGGCACCCAACTGATTCAATGGAATGGAAGTCTTTTGATGAATTTCATCCCTCATTTGCAACCGAGCCTGGTAATGTTCAACTTGGACTTCCTAGTTATGGATTTTAGCCATTTCAAAATTCAAAAACCCCATATAGTATTTGGCTTCTGGTACTTATTCCTTATAATTTACCACCTTGATTGTGTATGAAGCAAGAAAATTTTATTTTGTCATTGCTTATTCCACTTCCAGATAGTCCAAGAGATGCAATTGACATTTATCTTCAACCCTTGATAACTGAATTAAAGGAATTATGGGAAATTGGTATTGAGACCTTTGATGCATCAACCAAACATAATTTTAAGTTGCAGACTTCTTTGTTATGGACTATCAATGACTTTCCAGCATATGAAAATTTATCTGGATGGAGCACAAAAGGAAAATTGGCATGCCCATGTTTCAACAAAGACAATTCCTCAATTAGATTGGCTAATAGTAAGAAGCAATGTTTTATGGGTCATCGGCGTTACCTTTATCTAAATCATAAATGGAGGAATGATAAGGAGTCATTTGATGGCACAAAAGAGCAAAGGCTCCCACCAAAAGAGCGTTCTGGTATTGAGATACTTAATCAAGTACAAGATCTTGAAGCGCTACGATTAACAAAGGATCCAAAGAGATGGATCAAAGTATCATATGATGCTCGAAAGGATAATTGGAACAAGAAGAGTATTTTCTTTGAACTTCCGTATTAGAAATCTCTTTTGTTACGACATAATTTGGATGTTATGCACATAGAGAAAAACATTTTTGATAACATTTTGGGTACTGTCATGAATGTCAAAGAAAAGACCAAGGACACAATTAAAACTCGTCTAGATTTCCAAGAAATGAACATCGGGTTGGAATTGCACCCCATCAAAAAAAGGGAAAAATACGAAGTTCCAATCGCATGTTACACATTTTCTCTTGAAGAAAAGCACAAGTTATGACTTTTCTTAAAGAATTTAAAAGTCCCAGATGGATTTTCATCTAATATTTTTCAATGTGTGAATATGAAATATCACAAGATTTCTGGCTTAAAGAGTCATGATTGTTATGTTCTTCTACAATATTTACTCCCACTTGCATTACGTAGTATGTTGTCCAAAGAAGCGTTTGAACCACTTATTAAGTTATTTTTATTTTTTAATGTCCTTGGATCAAAGGAGTTAAGGAGGGAAGACTTGGAGCAAATGGAAATCCAAATTCCTCTAACTCTTTGCAAATTAGAAAGAGTATTCTCTCCTTCATTTTTTTGATGTCATGGCGCACTTGCCTATTAGAGGGATGCATTGCAACTGAATGAATGACATTATGCTAAAGGAATCTGCATAGAATTGACACAAAGTTCAATCAGCCTGAACAAAATTATGATGGTGGTTTGATGAATTCTGATGGAGGTTTATCTCTATTTTGTCAACCTGGAAAAACTTTAGGGGATGGAAAACAAGAGCTTGAAGAAAATGAATTGGAACAGACACATATATACATACTGAAGAGTTGTGATGAAGTTCTACCATATCTCGAGTATGAATAATTATATTTCATTCATTTCGTTCTCCCCCTATTTTCTATAGGATTATTTCTCCTTTCGTATGTCAATTGTGGTTGATCGAATTTTTGTAGAGAGTTTGCACAAATTCATGTCGATAATCTTCAACACTTGTTTGATGCAGAATGGAACATGTGGTTTATTAAGTGGTTTAAAGATATGGTGAGTAATAGATAAATATTAAATATGAAAAATTTAATATTATATTACTTATACTAAAATGTTCAATTTAATCTTGTTCATAGGTCGCACAATTGTATAAAGGAGATAATAGTAAGATCATGAAAGATTTGATCTCACTTTCACGTGGTCCAACCGGATATGTGAGACGTTTTAATGGATACGTTGTTAATGGGTACAAATTTCATGTGCAAGAACATGATAAACTGTTAAAGACTCAAAATTGTGGTGTGGTTGTAGTTGGTGCGACTGATAAAGATAACGAGAACCTTGATTATTATGGAGTTTTGACTGATATACTTGAATTGCAATTCATCCCTGGTAGAAGAGTGATTTTGTTTCGATGTAATTGGTTTGATGTGTATTAGAAAATAAAAGGATTTAAACAAGAGGAATATGATTTTATAAGTGTTAGTTGGGGGTGATTTCTAAAAACAAAATGAGCCTTCTGTATTAGCGACTAAGCATCTCAAATATTTTGTCACGCCCCGAAACCCCACCATCGGGCCATGATATCGTCTAACGTTGAACCCGCTAGACAAGCCAACGTGTAGTCAAACTAGCGTGATAATGTTGAATTAACAGAACCAGCAAAAAAACGGTTCATAATTTAACAGCGGAGATAAAATATAGTTCAAAACTAAGTAAAGACAACATAATACAACGACGCCTTAATTTCCCAAAACCTGGAGTCACAAACTCACGAACTGTCTATAAGAGTGCTAAATACAAAGTCTGAAAGAAAATACATGACTGTCTCTGAAACTAGAGGGAAAAAAGACAGAAACAAAGACATAGAGATGGGAGAGACGCCAAGGCCCACGAACGCCAACAAGTATACATTGAAGCCTCTAGGATAAGCTGAAAGACACCCCCACTAATGATGTCCACCGGGTCCAGCTCCATAATCTGCATAACATAAAGAAGTGCAGGTGTAGTATCAGTACAACCGACCCCATGTACTGGTAAGTGCTTAGCCTAACCTCGGTGAAGTAGTGACGGGGCTAGAACCAGACTACCAAGTAAACCTGTGCAGTTCAAATACAAATATATACAACGAAAAAGAAATACAGGAACTAATCAGTCAATAAAGAAAAGGGAACATGTTGTGGGGAGATAACGGTTTCATATAAGAAATCTCAAATAAAGAAAGGAACAACAAGGACAAAATATCAATAAGGATCAGAAATCACAAATTTGCACGACATCACCCTTCGTGCTTTTACTCTCGTCCTCACCAAATCAATCGTATAAATAATCATGTGCACGACATCACCCTTCGTGCTTTTACTCTCTTTCCTCACAATATAATAAATGAATATCTGTACGGAATGGTACATCGTACTGCACGGCATCACCCTTCGTGCTTTACACTCTATCCTCACAATATCAAACAATGAATATCTGTACGGAATGGTACATCGTACGACACGGCATCACCCTTAGTGCTTTACACTCTTTCCTCAAAATATCAAACAATGCACGTCATCACCCTTCGTGCTTTAACACTCCTCCTCACAATAGCAAACAGTGCACAGAAGTTACAACAAAATCAGAATATCCGCAATATAAAGACTCACGGTCATGCTAGACACCAATGTATAGGTACTCCTCACCATGCCTATACATCGTACTCGACAATTAGCAAGCAGCAAATAAGACTCAACTCCTATTCCCTCAAGCTAAGATTAGACCAAACACTTACCTCGGGTCCAAAATATAGCAATCAACCCTCTAACACCACCTTTCCTTTAGAATTCAACTCCGTAATGGTATTATCTAGACATAATTAACTCAAGTATATCAATAAGGATTCAATAATTCAATTACATAGACTAATTACCCATTTCCATGCATTCTTCCAAAATAACAAAATTCAACCCCGGGCCCGCTTGGTCCAAACGCGAGGCTCCGACCAAAACCATGTCACCCATTCACCCACGAGCCTGAATATATAATTTGTTTTCAAATTCGACCCCAAAACGAGGTCTAAATCAAGAAAATTCAAAAGGCCCTAACTCTACCCAAATCCCCCAATTTCTACCCTAAATTACATGTTTTAGGCTTAGGAATTCATTAGATGTTGATGAAAAATGAAGGAAACGAGTTAAAATTTACTAATCCAAGAAGTTTTGGTGAAGGACAGCTTCAATGGACGCCTAAGGACCTTGGAGAAGAAGAATTTCGTGAAAACTTATGAAAAATCCCGAAGCTACTGTTCTGGAAATTAAAATATATAACAGGGCAAAATTGCCCTTCGCGTTCGCGGAAGGGAGGTCGCGTTCGCGAAGGGTAGACTTGACAGACCATCGCGTTCGCGGAAGGGTGAACACGAAGAGTAAAAAGGATGGGGTCCAGAAATTGACCTACGCGAACACGTGGGACGTCACGCGAACGCGTGGGACGTCACGCAAACGCGATGAAGAAGACCTGCAAAGCTACGCGGACGCGGTCAAGTGTATGCGAACGCGAAGAGGAAAAGAGGGCTAAGCCCTCAGGGTCAAATAACCCTACGCGATCGCGAGGGAATGGACGCGAACGCGATGAAGGAAAAGCTTAAAGCTTCGTGAACGCGGAAGAGGCGTCGTGAACGCGAAAAACAAATGGACCTGCAACTGGTGAAGCCAAAAACCAGCAATCTTCCTAAGCTCAAAATCACTCCGAGACACCTCCGAAACACTCCGGAGCCTTCGGAGCTCCTAACCAATCACATGCACTAACTCAACAACATCCTACGAACTTAACCGTGCGATCAAATCTCCAAAATAACATCAAAAACCACGAATCAAACCTCAAAATCACTAGTTTTTCTTCAAACTTCATAAACTTTCAAATTTAGAGTTTTAAGTCCGAAACACGTCAAACGACGTCCAATTTCAACCAAACTTCACAGAAATAACTTAAACCACATATAAGACCTGTACCGGGCGCCGGAACCAAAATACGGGCCCGATACCAACACGTTCTAACAAATTTTCATTTCAATTTTCTTTATACATTTCAGAAAATTAATTTCACTCAAGCATTCATTTCTCGGGCTTGGGACCTCTGAATTCATTTCCCGGACTGCGCACGCAAATTGAGGCAACTACAGATGAGGTTTTCAAGGCCTCGGAAGTATGGAATGGGTAATAAAATAGGTGATTCTCCTTTGGGTCGTCACATTCTCCACCTCTAAAACAACTTTTCGTCCTCGAACGGACAGAAGAAGGAAGTACCTGAGTCGGGGAATAAATGAGGGTAACGGCTTCGCATATCGGACTCGGACTCCCAGGTCGATGCCTCAGGAGGCTGACCTCCCCACTGAAGACGAGCAAAAGGGAAACTCTTGGATCTCAATTGACGAACCTGCCGGTCTAGAATAGCTACCGGTTCCTCCTCATATGATAAGTCCTTGTCCAACTGGACAATGCTGAAATCTAACACGTGGGCTGGATCGTCGTGATACCTCCGAAGCATGAACACATGGAAAACTGGATGTACGGCTGATAAGCTAGGCGGCAATGCAAGTCTATAAGCCACCTCTCCCACTCGATCAAGAATATCAAACAGACCAATGAACCTAGGGCTAAGCTTGCCCTTCTTCCCAAATCTTATCACGCCTTTCATAGGCGACACTCAGAGCAATACTCGCTCACCAACCATGAAAGACACATCTCGAACCTTGCGATCTGCATAACTCTTTTGCATGGACTGAGCTGTACGAAGCCTATCCTGAATGATCCTGACCTTGTCCAAGTCCTCCTGAACCAAATCTGTACCCAACAACCGAGCCTCTCCTGGCTCAAACCGTCCAACCGGAGATCGACACTTCCTACCATATAAAACCTCATAAGGAGCCATTTGGATACTCGAGTGGTAGCTGTTGTTGTAGGCAAACTCTACTAAAGGCAAGAACTGATCCCATGATCATCCAAAGTCAATAACACAATCTCGGAGCATATCCTCCAATATCTGAATGGTCCGCTCGGACTGTCCGTCCGTCTAGGGAAGAAATATTGTGCTCAACTCCACCTGGGTGCCTAACTCTCGTTGAACTGCTCTCCAGAAACGCGAGGTAAACTGCGCACCCTGGTCCGAAATGATAGATACCGGCACACCATGAAGGCGAATAATCTCCCAGATATAGATCTCAGCTAACCTCTCAGATTAATAGGAGACTGCCACAAGAATGAAATGCGATGACTTGGTCAGCCTATCAACAATGACCCAAACTGCATCGAACCTGTTCCGGGTCAACGAAAGTCCAGTAACGAAGTCCATAGTGATCCTCTCCTACTTCCACTCTGTAAGCTCAATCCTCTGAAATAAACTACCAGGCCTCTGATGCTCATACTTAACCTGTTGACAATTCAAACACCGCGCCACATATGCCACAAGATCCTTCTTCATTCTACGCCACCAATAATGCTGCCGCAAATCCTTATACATCTTTGCGGCGCCCGGATGAATAGAGTACCGGGAACTATGGGCTTCGGCTAAGATTAACTCTCGAATCCCATCAACATTGGGAACACAAACTCACCCCTACAATCTCAAAACACCATCGACATCTAAGGTCACCTGTTTGGCGCCTCCGTGCTGCACCGTGTCTCTGAGGACACACAAATGGCATCAAATTGCCAATCACGGATATTCTCCAATAAAGAAGAACGAGCGACCGTACAAGCCAACACTCGACTAGTGTCAGAAATATCCAACCTCACAAATTGATTGGCCAAATCCTGAACATCCAAATTAAGCGGCCTCTGACTGATCAGAATAAAAGCAAGATTGCCCATACTAGCTAACTTCCTACTCAAAGCATCGGCCACCACATTGGCCTTCCCCGGGTGATATAAGATGGTAATATCATAATCCTTCAACAACTCCAACCACCTCCTCTGCCTCAAATTAAACTCCTTTTGCTTGAACAAGTACTGAAGACTCTTATGATCCGTGAACACCTCACACGCCACGCCATACAGATAGTGCCTCCAAATCTTCAATGCATGAACAATGGCGCCAACTCCAAATCATGCACTGGATAGTTCTTCTCATGAATCTTCAACTGCCTCGAAGCATAAGCAATGACCTTGCCATCCTGCATCAACACTGCACCAAGCCTAATACGGGAAGCATCATAATAGACTGTATAAGGCCCTGAACATGTGGGCAAAACCAATACTAGTGCCGTAATCAAAGCTGTCTTGAGCCTCTGAAAGCTCGCCTCACACTCGTCCGACCATCTGAACTGGGCACCCTTCTGGGTCAACCTGGTCATCGGGGCTGCAATAGATGAGAACCCCTCCACGAACCGACGATAGTAGCCTGCCAATCCCAAGAAACTCCGAATCTCTGTAGCTGATGCTGGTATAGGCCAGTTCTTGACTGCCTCAATCTTCTTCGGGTCAACCTGAATACCCTCTGCTGATACGACATGACCCAGGAATGAAATTGAACTCAACCAAAACTCACACTTCGAAAATTTTGCATATAGCTGACTATCCTTCAAAGTATGAAGAACCACTCTGAGATGCTGCTTGTGCTCCTCCTGGCTGCGGGAGCATATAAATATATCATCAATGAAGACTATCACGAACGAGTCCAAATAAGGCCTTAACACTCGGTTCGTCAAGTCCATAAAAGCTGCTGGGGCATTTGTCAACCCAAACGACATGACCAAAAACTCGTAATGCCCGTACCGAGTGCGGAAAGATGTCTTAAGGACATCGGATGCCCTAATCCTGAACTGATGGTAGCCAGACCTCAAGTCTATCTTTGAAAATACCTTGGCACCCTGAAGTTGATCGAAAAAATCATCAATCCTTGGTAGTGGATACTTATTCTTGATTGTAACCTTGTTCAATTGCCGGTAATCAATGCACATCCTCATCGAACCATCCTTTTTCTTCACAAACAACACCAGCGCACCCCAAGGCGAAACGCTGGGTCTAATGAAACCCTTCCCAAGCAAATCCTGCAACTGTTCCTTCAACTCTGGCAGGGCCCTGCGATATGGCAGAATAGAAATGGGTTGGGTGCCCAGAGCCAGATCAATGCAGAAATTAATGTCCCTGTCGGGTGGCATCCCCGACAGGTCTGAAGGGAATGCCTCAGGAAACTTACAAACTACCGGTACGGAATCAATGGAGGGAACCTAAACACTGGAATCGCGCACATAAGCCAAATAAGTCAAACACCCCTTCTCGACCATAAACCGAGCCTTCACGTACGAAATAACACTGCGGGTAGAATGACCAGTAGTCCCTCTCCACTCTAAACGGGAAAAACCCGGTAAGGCTAAGGGCACAGTCTTGGCATGGCAATCCAAGATAGCATGATATGGGGATAACCAGTCCATCCCCAATATAACATCAAAGTCGACCATACCTAAAAGCAACAAATCAACACGGGTCTTAAGACCCCCAATCACCACCACACAAGATCGACGGACTTGATCGACCACGATAGAATCACCCACCGGTGTAGATAAATAAACATGAATACTCAGTGGATCACTAGGCATGACCAGGTACGGTGCAAAATAAGAGGACACATACGAGTACGTAGACCCTGGAGCAAATAGCACTGAATCATCTCTGTAACAGACCTGAATAGTACCTGTAATGACTGCATCTGAAGACTCAGCCTCTGGCCTGGCTGGAAGAGCATAACACCGGGGCTGGGCCCCACCACCCTGAACCACCTCTTTGGGATGGCAGGCTGCTGGCTAGCCTCCACCTCTGGCGGCCTAAGCTTCACCTCTATGACCTCTACCTCCACCTCTAGCACCTCTACCCCCACCTCTAGCTTGCTGGGCAGGATGTGGAACACCTGGTGCCTGTACCATGGCACGAGAACCCTGATGCTGCGAACTACCCGGTGCTCGAGGGCAAAATCTGGGAGGGTGAGGCGGATCGCCACAAGTGTAACAAGACCTCGGCTGTTGAGGGAATTGATTCTGACCCTGTCGACCTGAATGACAACCTTGAAAACTCTGATGCAGCGGTGCACTGATGGAGCTGGTGGTGCACTGTAAGGATTTTGATCAGAATAGTGCGTCTGATAATCACGACCACCTGAAGTACCATGGGAAACCTTGAGAGCTGACTGAAAGGGTCTGAGAGGATGACCTCTGCCTGAAGAATCCCTGCCCCTAGATGAGGCTCCACTGAAACGACCGGAATGACGGGGCCTCTTGTCAGCCCCCTGACCACCACCCTGTGACATAATCATCTCAATCCTCCTGGCCACATTGGCGGCATCCTAGAACAATATATTGGTACCTGACTCTCTGGCAATCCGAAGTCTGATAGGCCAGACCAATCCCTCAATAAATCTCTGAATCCTCTCCCGATCAGTGGGAAGTATCATTAGAGCATGTCGGGCTAGAGTGATGAACCTGGTCTCGTACTGGGTGACCGACATGGATCCCTGCTGGAGAAGCTCAAACTGCCTCTGAAGGTCCTCTCTCTGAGTAATGGGAAGGAACTTCCCCAAAAATATCTCTGAGAACTGAGTCCAAGTCAAAGGTGCAGACCCAGCTGGTCTGGCTAAGCAATAGTCTCTCCACCATCTCCTGGCTACGCTAGATAACCAAAAAGTAGTGAAGTCAACTCCGTTGGACTCCACTATGCCCATGTTCCGAAGAACCCCATGGCAGCTGTCCAAATAATCCTGGGGGGTCCTCTGATGGTGAACCAGTAAAAGTAGCAGTGAATAACTTAGTGAACCTGTCCAGTATCCACAAAGCATCTGCTGACATAGCTACTCCCTCTGCTACCGGTGCTGCAATACTCGGGTGAGCTACTCCGGCTGGCTGAGGTGCCGGAGCCTGAAACTGTGGAGCTAGCTGCTCTGGCGTGCGAGTGGAAGGAGTCTGGGTACCTTCCCCAGCTTGAGAGACGGCTGGTGCAGTAGGAAGAAGACCCGCCTTTGCTACACTCTCCATGAGTCCGATTAGACAGACAAGAGCGTCCTGAACCACTGGGGTAGCTATGAACCCATCTAGGACCTGAGCTGGTCCAACTGGGACTGTCGGAACTGGGACCTCCTTGTCAGACTCGACCTGAGGGTCCTCCACTGGGGCTGCTGCTCTAGGCTGAGCCCGGCCTCGACCTCGGCCTCTGGCACGGACTCTTCCTTGACCTTGACCTCGACCCCTCATAGGAGCTGTAGCAGGAGTGTCGGGATGCTGAGCGGAACCAAGGGAAGCACGCGTCCTCGCCATCTGCGAGAGAATATAATAGAATTTCAATCACTACTCAAAATTCATATCGCACGACATAGATGAAAAGAAATGTGGAATCATCCTAACTTTGCAGCCTCTAGGGGATAATACAGACGTCTCTGTACCGACCCCTCAGACTCTACCAAGTTATTCGTAAGTTTTGAGACCTAACCAACCTAGTGCTCTGATACCAACTTGTCACGCCCCGAAACCCCACCATCGGGCCGTAATGGCGTCTAACGTTGAACCCGCCAGACAAGCCAACGTGTACAGTCAAACTAGCGTGATAACGTTGAATTAACAGAACCAGCAAAACCAACGGTTCACAATTTAACAGCGGACATAAAATATAGTTCAAAACTAAGTAAAGACAACATAATACAACGACGTCTTAATTTCCCAAAACCTGGAGTCACAAACTCACGAACTGTCTATAAGAGTGCTAAATACAAAGTCTGAATGGAAATACATGACTATCTCTGAAACTAGAGGAAAACAAGACAGAAACAAAGACATAGGGATGGGAGAGACGCCAAGGCCCACGAACGCCAGCGGGTATGCATTGAAGCCTATAGGATAAGCTGAAAGACACCCCCACTAATGATGTCAACCGGGTCCGGCTACGTAATCTGCACAACATAAAGAAGTGCAGGTGTAGCATCAGTACAACCGACCCCATGTACCGGTAAGTGCCTAGCCTAACCTCGGCGAAGTATTGACGAGACTAGAACTAGACTACCAAGTAAACCTGTGCAATTCAAATACAAGTAAACGAAAAAGAAATACAGGAAGTAATCAATCAATAAAGGAAGGGGAACATGCTGTGGGGAGATAACAATTTCATATAAGAAATCTCAAATAAAGAAAGAAACAAGAAGGCCAGAATATCAATAAGGATCAGAAATCACAAATTTGCACGGCATCACCCTTCGTGCTTTTACTCTCTTTCCTCACAATATAATAAATGAATATCTGTACGGAATGGTACAACGTACGGCATAGCATCACCCTTCGTGCTTTTACTCTCTTTCCTCACAATATAATAAATGAATATCTGTACGGAATGGTACAACGTACGGCATAGCATCACCCTTCGTGCTTTACACTCTTTCCTCACAATATCAAACAATGAATATCTGTACGGAATGGTACATCGTACGGCACGGCATCACCCTTCGTGTTTTACACTCTTTCCTCACAATATCAAACAATGCACAACATCACCCTTCGTGCTTTAACATTCTTCCTCACAATAGCAAACAGTGAACCAATGTATAGGTATTCGTCACCATGCCTATACATCGTACTCGACAATTAGCAAGCAGCAAATAAGACTCAACTCCTATTCCCTTAAGCTAAGGTTAGACCAAACACTTACCTCGGGTCCAAAATATAGCAATAAACCCTCTAACACCGCCTTTCCTTTACAATTCAACTCTGGAATTGTATTATCTAGACATAATTAACTCAAGTATATCAATAAGGATTCAATAATTCAATTACATAGACTAATTACCTATTTCCATGCATTCTTCCAAAATAACAAAATTCAACTCCGGGCCCGCTTGGTCCAAACACGAGGCTCGGACCAAAACCATGTCACCAATTCACCCACGAGCCCGAATATATAATTTGTTTTCAAATTCGACCCCAAAACGAGGTCTAAATCAAAAAAATTCAAAAGGCCCTAACTCTACCCAAATCCCCCAACTTCTACCCTGAATTACATGTTTTAGGCTTAGGAATTCATTAGATGTTGATGAAAAATGAAGGAAACGAGTTAAAATTTACTAACCCAAGAAGTTTTGGTGAAGGACAGCTTCAATGAAACGCCTAAGGACCTTGGAGAAGAAGAATTTCGTGAAAACTTATGAAAAATCCCGAAGCTACTGTTCTGGAAATTAAAATATATAACAGGGAAAAATTTCCCTTCGCGTTCGCGGAAGGGAGGTCGCGTTCACGAAGGGTAGAATTGACAGACCATCACGTTCGCGGAAGGGTGAATGCGAACTCGATGAAGAAGACCTGCAAAGCTACGCTGACGCAGTCAAGTGTTCGCGAACGCGAAGAGGAAAAGAGGGCTAAGCCCTCTGGGTCAAATAACCCTACGCGATCGCGAGGGAATGGACGCGAACGCGATGAAGGAAAAGCTTAAAGCTTCGCGAACGCGAAAGAGGCTTCGCGAACGCGAAAGAGGCGTCGCGAACGCGGAAGATGCGTCGCAAACGCGAAGAACAAATGGACCTGCAACTGCTGAAGCCAAAAACCAGCAATCTTCCTAAGTTCAAAATCACTCCGAGACACCTCTGAAACACTCCCGAGCCTTCGGGGCTCCTAACCAATCACATGCACTAACTCAAAAACATCCTACGAACTTAACCGTGCGATCAACTCACCAAAATAACATCAAAAACCACGAATCAAACCTCAAAATCACTTGTTTTTCTTCAAACTTCATAAACTTTCAAATTTAGAGTTTTAAGTCCGAAACACGTCAAACGACGTCCAATTTCAACAAAAATTCACAGAAATATCATAAACCATATATAAGACCTGTACCGGGCGCCGGAACCAAAATACGGGCCCGATACCAACACGTTCTAACCAATTTTCATTTCAATTTTCCTTATACATTTCAGAAAAACAATTTCACTCAAAAATTCATTTCTCGGGCTTGGGACCTCGGAATTCGATTTCCGTCATACGCCCAAGTCCCATATTTTCCTACGGACCCTCTGGGACTGTCAAATCACGAGTTCGGGTCCGTTTACCCAAAATGTTGACCGGAGTCAAATTTACTCATTTTAATTATTTTAGCATTTTTCATAGAATTTCATATTTAAGCTATCCGGTTACGCGCCCAGACTGTGCACGAAAATCTAGGCAACTACAGATAAGGTTTTCAAGGCTTCGGAAGTACGGAATTGGTAATAAAATAGGTGATGCCCCTTTGGGTCGTCACATATTTTACACTAATGACAATTCCAATAAAGGTTGGCATGTGATGAGGACGACGAAACCTCGTGATTCTTTATGACATTATATAACAAAAAGATGACAATATTGTAGATTCAGAAAATCTTACACAAAATAAATGAAAAAGAACGGATAAGGTAAAACATCTCTTTATGCATTGATATATTAAATGTTCTACATTCTGATTGCATAATTTTTCTGTTAACACTTTGTTTTCATTATGTCATTCTTATTTTGATTTATTTTAATTTTTTTGTAGGACTAACATGAAACGATCAAAGCTTGAAATTGAGGTCGGATCCACTGTGAAGGCTGACAAATATGGATTCCTTCTACCAGGTGATCTAGCGAAGGGACGAGGGAAAGGGCTTAGATCAATGTTCTCTATAAGGGTGCCTTGGAATAAGCTGGAATCATTCCATCAAATTGCTTTTCTTAATGCTCAAAGTATGTCTAAACCTTTTATTGGTGAAAGAAGTCAAAATATGTCTAAACCTTCTACTGGTGAAAGAAGCGAAAGTATGTTAATATCTTCTAATGATACAAGATCAAATTCTCTCCTATATGTTGGTCAAGGAATTCAAGCAACAAAGAAAAACTCCCAGGTTCCTGAAAAAGAGCATATGCAACTTAAATTTTCATTGCCTCTATCTACTGATAGTCTAATGTCTGCATCTACAAAGAAAAACTCATTTGTTCCTAGGAAAGAGCAGATGCAAACTAAGACTCCATTTTTTCCATCCACTAATCAAGTTATGCAAACATCTTAAACATGAATGGTTTTATAATTTTATAATTATAAATTTACTTGAGACATACAACAGTTTTAAATATTACTAAATCGTGCAATGCAGGTTTAGGTACTACTGAAAAGGTAAAAAAAGTTCGAGGAAGGAACAAGTGAAAAGAAGTTGCATCACTTGAACTTGGAGATAAAGTTAAAGTAACATTTTACAGTAATCGAACTGTTGGAAATAATAGCACTCTATTTTTGAGGCACTTGGGAATAATAGTCTGTGATCATAATATGTGTCCTTTAGGAGTATCATCATAGGATGATATTAAGGAGGAAAAGCTAAATCACATGTGGGCAGCTATTGAGGTAACAAATGTGTCCAATTTGCTTATAAGCTATTTGCTACAACTCAAAATAAATTTTCAGAACCTTACAATTTTCTTTTGCTAAAGCAGTTTTATGATTTTCTTTTTCTGTGTTCTATCAATCCTGAAGGTTTTATCATTTCTTTGCTAAAGTTCTTATTATATGCTTAATTTATTGTAGGATATTCATCGTAATCATATTTTGGGATGGATGAAAGAATTGTGGAACAAATAGAGAGGACAATTGTATGCAAAGTACGCGAGTGGTAAACCAATCCAAGAGGCTCTTAAGAATATACCAACGGGGGTAGACAAGAAACAATGGAAGTGGTTGGCAAAAGAAAATTTTGTACAGAAAGTTTTCAGGCAAAAAGCAACAGGAATGCAACAAATAGAGCTAAGTTGAAGATGCCTCATCATAACGGTAGCAAGACTATTAGATAAATTATTTATCAAAAGGTATTATAATATCTTCTCTTTTTGTTTTTCAAATATTGAGTAGGCATTATTTGACATTTTTCCTTTAATATGAAGGGCGTAAAGGATGACAATCCACAAGATTTGGCAACTATTTTTTTTCGCAAGAAGAACAACAAGCTTGTTGAATCTTAGACAATTATAAAACATGTGTGTTTCATCAATCAAACATGTAAAAAATTTTAGTTGTTGGTTCTAATGGGAATTTTTCTTTATAGATTTTTAAGGCTCAAATCAAAGAATTGGTACAGTCTGAACCATCTCTTCCTAATATAGAGATAGGGGAAAAATATTTTGGACCTCAAACTCGTAGTCATGTATTTGGTTTTGGGGGTGGAGTAAAAGCAAAAGAATTCAAAGTTGGCAGTTCCTCGAAGGCCGAATTAAGATCCGAGTTACGTTAAGCTCTAGAGCAAAACCAATCATTGAAGGATCGGTTGTCTACTATAGAAAATGAGGTGAAAGAACTGAATGAACTAAAAGAATTTTTCTTGAGCCAACAGTCTAATGTCCAACCTCCGATGGCTCAACACGCTAATGTCCAGCCTTCGGCATCACCATATCAGGAGAATGACCGTTGATGAACGTACCAAGTTAGTAACAACTTACTCATTTCAAGAGGTATAAATTGTTATCACGACCCAAAATCCACTAGTCGTGATGGAAGCTAACCCAACCCACTTGGTAAGCCAACTAATAGTTATCCAATTTCAATTATATTAACAAGACAATTAAATGAAGAAGTTTACATAATTTATGCATTTCCCAAGGACTGGTAGTACAAATCATGAGCTTCTATGAATAGAGTGTTAAAAAGTGGAAATGAAATAAATACATAGTTTGTTTGAAAAGTACATAAACAGAGTTTTATAATTTAAGGCTACCCCGAACAAAGGAGGCAGCTACAATAGGGACGCAAGTACATCTTCAAGTCCCGCAACCATCGAACACAACAGCAACAACAATCAACATCTGCACGCAATATGCAAAAGTGTAGTATCATTACAACTAACTCCATGTACTGAGTAAGTAACAGACCTAACCTTAGGTTGAAAATAATAATGAGCTAACACAGGGTCGGATCCAATACAAATATTCCATAACAGTTCATAATAGCATAAGTGCAAGTATAAAAGAGACATCTCAATAGTAAAAATACTCAGCTCGTTCACAGTTCCAGAAAATGGTCATACTTTTCAAATATCTCAGTGAAAGAAAATCCCGAATCTCTTACCGAAAATGCCAAAAATACGAGTAAGTTTTAAAACTGTAATTTTTCAAAATATCCTTTCCACAATAAATAAAATGTTTCATTTTCTTTCCAAATAACAAGTACAAAATACCTCTCTATGTCCATATATTAATGTGTATAATAAGTCATGAATGACATGATACTACATAGCATGAGAAAAAATGCATCTATATGCCTGTATGTCATGTGTGCATGTAAATATCACGTATCTCAGAGACGGATCATGTACTCACACTCTCCGAGTACTAACTCTTACTGCCCCGCACCCTCTCTCACTAAGCTCAATACTCATCACATTTCATCACTCAGCGTTGTATAATAACTGTTGCGGCGTGCAACCTGATCCACATGTATATATAGTCGACTGCGCTCACTAGGGGTGTTCATACTACGGAGGGGCTCCTTCAGCCCAAGCGCTATATTGCTGCAGTGTGCAGCCTGACCCAATACTACTGCGGCATGCATCCCGATCCAATACTATTTCGGCATGCAGCCCGATCCAATACTATTGCGGCGTGTAGTCCAATCCATATATTGTTGCGGCGCTGTAACGATCTGACCGGTCATTTTGATAATTTAAGCTTTGTTCGGTGGAGTAAGGTCTTGAACAGCTTCACATTTCATATATCGACCTGCGTGCATGGTTGGATTCAGTTACCGGATAATCCAGAGTCGAATCGGAAGGAAAATTTCATTTTTTGAAGCTTAAGTGGTGGAAGTTGACCAGATGGTTGACTTTTATGTAAACGGCCTCGGAATGAGTTTTGATTAATTTCAGCAGCTTCATATGGTGATTTTAGACTTGGGCGCGCATCCAAAATTGGTTTTGGAGGTCCCTACAGTAATTTGAGGTAATTTGGCAAAAGTTAGAATTTCGGCGATTTCGGCCGATAGGTGAAATTTTTATCGGGCTCGGAATAGAATTCCGGGAATGGCTTTAGGTCCGTTGTGTTTATTGTGACTTGTCTGCAAAATTTTGTGTCATTCCGGGTTGAATTGATAAGTTTCGGCACGAGTTTTGATATTTGAAGATTCGAAAATTCATAAGTTTGATTTTTGGTTTGATTCGTCGTTTTAGTATTTTTTTTATGTGATTTGAAGCATCGAGCAAGCCCGTGTTAGGTTATATCACTTGTGTGTGTGGTTGGATGGAGTCCCGTGGGCCTCGGGTGTGTTCCGGATAGGCTTCGGATCAATTTTTCCTCATTTTTCGCTGTTGTTATGCTTCTGATGTTCCCTTCTATGCGATCGCATAGGCATAGCCGCGATCGCATAGTGTGTTGTGACCCGCCCAGGTATTTCTCTTCATCGCGTTCGCATATACTGGTTTGCGATTGCACAGTGCTTCCATTGGGGTATCAAATCATTTCTTCTACGCGACCGCATTCCTTGCTTCGCGATCGCGTAGTGTAGCGTGGGGCAGCAGATAATTTCTTATATGCAATCGCATAAGTTCCTTCGTGATCGAATAGAACCTTTTTTGGCCAGTAACATTTTTCCTCTACGAGATCGCATGTAGTTTCTCGCAATCGCGTAGTACAATTTGACCAGTTGCCTTTTTTCCTTCTACGTGATCGCATCATCTCGTCCGCGATCGTATTGCACAAATACCTGGGCAGATTATAAAACTCCAAAATCGGGAGTTTCGCCATTTTTTATCATATTTTGACCTCTAGAGCTCGGATCTTGGCGATTTTGATGGGTTTTTCACACAATTCGAATGGGTAAGTGTTCTTCAACTAGAATTAAACATATTCCATGAATTAGTCCTTGTTTTTATCATTTAATTTATTTTTTGGGTTGAGGAAAATGTGAATTTTTAAAGGATATTTCTAAATTGAAAAATCATGATTTGAAGGGCCAAATGATATCGGAATTAGATAAATTTTGTATGGTTGAACTCGTACGGAATAGGTAATTGGATTTTTTTTCAAAATTTGACGGGTTCCGAGGTGCGGGCTCGGGGGTTGACTTTTGGGTCGATTTTTATAATTTTG
This sequence comes from Nicotiana paniculata, assembly GCA_005239505.1. Taxonomy (NCBI): domain Eukaryota; kingdom Viridiplantae; phylum Streptophyta; class Magnoliopsida; order Solanales; family Solanaceae; genus Nicotiana; species Nicotiana paniculata. The sequence goes on from ML351856.1 coordinate 59,282, forward strand.
TAAAGATTGAAACTTCATTATTCGAAATAGTTCCTCATGCATTTTATGTGTATTTTGAAGTTGTTTTAGTTGATTTTGAGCCGTCCGGAGGCCTTTTCGCCCGAGAAGTCATTTTACAGTACCGGATTGTTGTCTTTGAGGTAAGTATCTTGCCTAACCTTGTGTGGGGGAACTACCCCTTAGGGTTGAGTCTTCTATGTTGATTGTAGCCCGTGTACGCGAGGTGACGAGTGCATACTCGGACTTATTTGCAAATATGTTGGCCTTTTTAGGATTCTTAGGTCCTTATATTCCCTATTTATGAAGTTGTATTTGTTATATCTGAGTTCCGATTGCTAGTTCGTCTCTTTCTAGTTAAATTAGAAATTACTTGCTTAGTTTTCCTTTGTTGCTTATTTGATCTTAATTGACTTAACTGAAGACTTTACCTTTTCTACCGTCGTGCTATATCTTCCTTCATCAACTGCCTATTTGACTAGAATTAACATAATCTCGCCCTATAATTGTTTAGCAGTGATTGGAATATCTATACGTTGGTGTCAAACATGCCCTTGAGTCGTACATTGTGATTTATATGATTTTTCCTTGAGTGCTACTTAGGTTTAGTTGATAATCATCCATGTTGATGGTATTTCCTTGGTGTTGCCTATTACTGAGCATTGTTCAAGATGAGTTTTATTCTGTAAAGTTGATTGTTTAGGCGAGATTGGTTATAGTTGTTCTTGAAGGGATGATTGGTTTCTTATTGATGACTTGAATATTGTGAATTGTTGCTATATTTGATTTGTTTTACCCTCGTTATATCGTTTCTCTTGTGCTTGGCCTTCCTTTCAGTGGCTACTTCTTATGAGTGAGTTTTTACAATTCTTTTGATTCAAGTCTTTATATTGATTTGCTCGTCACACCTTGCATTCTGCCTTTTTTTGCTTTTGCGCCTGTTGTGGCAATGTGTGTTGTTTTTGTCGCATTCTGGTTGTTTTCCTCAGTTGGCTGCATTGCATATTTAAATTGGAACTACAGAGGTATTCCGGAAGCTTTCCCCCTATACTGCATTGCATATTTAAATTGGGACTACGGGCGTATTCTGAGATATTTCCCTCTGTACCGCATTGCATATTTAAATTGGGACTACGAACGTATTCTGGGAGCTTTCCCCCTGTACTGCATTGCATATTTAAATTGGGACTACGGACGTATTCCGGGAGCTTTTCCCCTAACTGCATTGCATATTTAAATTGGGACTACGGACGTATTCCGGGAGCTTTTCCCCTAACTGCATTGCATATTTAAATTGGGACTACGGACGTATTCAGGGAGCTTTCCCCCTGTACTGCAACATATTTAAATTGGGACTACAAATGTATTCCGAGAGCTTTCCCCCTGTACTGCATTGAATATTTAAATTGGAACTATTTCGGGAGCTTTCTCCCTGTACTGCATGACAAATTGAGTTATGGACTGAGTTCCGGTTGATTTATCTTGAGGAGATTATGATCGAAAGATTTTTATTTCAAAGGTATATTTGAAAAGCATTTGTCTTGCAGAAAATGATATTGAAATACATTTATTNATGTATGTATATTCGGAGAAAGTATGTTTCAGGGAAAATTGTTTTATCCTGAAATGATTATATCTTTAAAGCTTTCACTATAAACTGTTGTTTAAAAGTTTTCATCAATTTATTCGATTTATTGGTTAAGGCCTAATGTGAACAAACTAATGCAGTGCTGAGTTGCCAATGTTTTTATTGTGTGGTGGTTTCCGGTCTGGGCTCGTATTTCTTTCCATTCTTCTGTGTACTATTATGCTATTCTGTTGATTAATTTTCGGTAATTCCTTCCGCATTATATTGTCATGTTGTTAATTATATCGTAAAATCTTTAGATAGATATTATGTTCGGTCATTTCTATATTGATGTCTGTTTAATTTATTAGACCAGTGGTTTCTTGACTAGTCCTCGTCACTACTTCACCGAGGTTAGTCTTGATACTTACTGGGCACCATTGTGGTGTGCTCATACTACACTTCTGCGCATTTTTACGTGCAGATCCAGGTATTTATTGTTAATAGTTGTGCAGATCATTGCCGAGGAGACTCATGGTAAACCTGCTGCTGCGTTCGCAGGATTTGGAGTCACCTCCCCGTTTTTATTCAACTGTCCTTACTATTTCTAAACAGTTGTATTTAGGATTTGCAGAAATATTTCGTAGAGCTTATGACTTGTATTACTGGTTTTGGGAAATTGTAATTTTTTTCAATATTCTATATCGAGGTTGTTGGAATTTCCTTTATTATTGTTGTTATTCAGTAAATGTTAGGCTTACATAGTCCGTAAGACTAGCTTCCATCACGATACCTAACGGAGGGAGATTTGGGTCGTGACAGGTTGGTATTAGAGCTATAGGTTCATAGGTGCTACGAGTCATAAGCGACTTTAGTAGAGTCTTGCGGATCGGTACAGAGACGTCTGTATTTATCTTTGAGAGGCTACGGAACTATTAGGACAATTTCACTTCCTTCATTCCTATCGTGCGAGTTCATTGATCTTGAAGTTTGAAATTATCGTTCCATTCTCTCACCGATGGTGAGGACACGAGATGCGGTTCCTGATGATGTTACCCCGAAGGAAATGTCGCAAGGGTCAGAGACAGAGGTCGATGAGGAGCACGTGCCGCAGTTAAGATGCCTAGCAGAGAAGCCATTGAGGAGCCGCCAGTAATTCCAGTTGGGGGACATGTACTGGAGGTGCCTGTTGCTACTCCGGACGTTAGGAGATCTAGGCGCGGTTTTTAAGTATAACTGGTACATTGACTCAGGCGGGATTGATTCTGGTTCACTAGCTACTTCACAGGTCAAGGGAGGAGTTCAGACTCCCACCGTCTACACTCCAGAGCAGCGAGACCATATTGGCCAGGTTCCAATTGTCATGGCAGCACAACATGCGGTTTCACTTCAGCCCATGGTTAGGGCAGCAGCATTGGAGGAATGAACACCTTGGACTTGGGAGGTACCGAAAGTACCAACCTCCTATGTTTAAGCACATTGGCGACAGATGATGCCCAGGGTTTCCTCGAGGAGTGTCACTACATTCTTCGTACTTCGGGTATTGTGGAGACGAGCGTGATTGCTTTTGTCACATCTCAAGTTCAGAGGAGCGGTTTGACAGTGGTGGTGAGCATATGAGTTGGGGTAGCCCGGCCGAGTTAGCTTCACTTGCATGGATTCAGGTTTCAGAGATGTTTGGAGGGAGTTTGCACTCCAGTCCTTCCGATATTAGGGGTGTTCATTCGATTTATCGATTCGATTTTGACCCTTATCAATAATTACTTATCGATTATTGATTTGTACATATGCTTATCATTATCGTTTCCATAAGATATCGATTTATCATTTTTTGGGGCGTATCGATTCGGTTATCGATTACACCAATAAGAAAATTTGCGGAATTTCACGAAAAGTATATCGCTATAAACACGCCTAACTAATATGGACAAAAAGAAGCTAAAATAAGACGAACATCGTTTATAACATAAAAATTGTGTCAACAAGCACATGCAACGAAACTAAAGTAAGGGATAAAATATATACCACCAACACTCCAACGGTATATAAAAAAAAATACATCATCACAGCTAATTCTGTTTTCCATTAATTTGAACCTCATTGTATTGATAGAACAAATGGTACCATCCTTTGTAGAATAACGGACCTAAAATATTTCTTTTTAAAATTGGAGCTAGAAATTAATGTAATGTACAACTTTGAAGTGTATTTTTTTGTAGGATGCATATTGAAGTGTAAATACGAAAGGGCTTTAATATAAAAAAATGTCTTAATAAAGTAGGTCACATATAATTAAATAAGTTATCCACTGACTATTGGTTGAATAAGATTTAGTGGATCATTGTCGATAGTTTCCAATAATAATAATAATAATAATAATAATAATAATAGTATAATAACCACAGTAGAGATATATGGACTTACCATTAGGATCTGACGAACAGAATCAAGCAATTTCCGTGATCAGCACAATCCAAGCCAAATAATCCAACACAATTACGCGTCATTTCCAAAGCTAAAGGGTAAAGGATATATTTTTCTTTTTAGTATATTTTATCGGCTTATCGATAAACCGATAACCGAAAAGGAAAAAATAAAAATAAAAATCGATAACTCGATAAGAAAAATTTCGAAATCGAAATCGATAAATCGATAAAGCGATATCGATAAACCGATAATAAATAATCGATTCGGTTTATCAATAAACCGATTTGAATGCACACCCCAATCCGAGATACATGACGCGCGGAGTTTGAGCATTTACGTCAGGGCACTATGTCAGTATTAGAGTACGCAATCAGATTCAGTGAGTTGGCCAGTTATGTACCTCACTTGGTTGCTTCAGTTAGGAGGCGAGTCCGTAGATTCATTGAGGGACTCAGGCATGATATTCGGTTCAGCAGGACTCGAAAGTTAGAGTCGGATGCCTCGTTTCAGCAGGTAGTAGGGGTCGTTTGCCGGTTAGAGAGCATGTGGGACCGGGAGGGAGAGGATAGATGAGATCAGGATAGAGAGTTCAGGGAGGCAAGGAGGCCTCGTAGATCGGAGAAATACACTAGTCCTTAATATGGAAGCATGGTACCCCACGGTAGAGGTTTTGTGGGTCAGCCAGTTCAGTTTGCATTACCAGTTGTGCATGGGGTTTCAGGTACTCATGGGTCTCAGAGTACCCGTATTGTATGGCTTCCACAGCCACGTCGGCAGAGAGGTTGTTTTGAACGTGGAGATGTTAGCCACAGGGTGAGAGATTGTTCTAGGATTCAGGCAGGTGTGTTGTAGTAGGGTGTTTGGGTGAGTAGAGGGCGCCCAAGAGGGAGAGGCTGTTGTGCCAGATATTATCTCCTAGGTATGCTTTGATGTGTTAAAGAGGGGCACCATTTGTATTTCATTATAGTTCCGTGGGTCGGGGTGAGCTTTCCCTTATTTGTTGCCTTATTGATAAGTGAGTTTCATGCTTTGCACTCTATTTTTCATGCTTGCTCCCATTGGGAGATTCTGTGAGTGGTAACCCATGTCTATCATTTTTTATTCATCAATTAGAGGGGTGAGACTAGAAGTGAGTCCTTGTTGTTCATCATGGTGAGCTTTATGTGATTTTTCCTAAGTATTTTGTTTACGAGCTGTGATTTGATACTCCATTGAGATGTGAGTTAAGTGAGCGTTATGATTTTGTTAGCCGAGATGAGTGAGGAGAATTCAATTGGTATGACATATATTCGGCATGTGATATAGAGTTGAGTGCAAGACCCTCGTGATCTTTTGTGATTTGATATGTTTGGACCGGGATGAGTACCGGGGTGGAAGTTATATCAAAATGGGATCCTTGTGATTTGTTCATATGCCTTGCTTCTTCCTTGTTATATTGCTCTTTTAAGTCAGTATTTATAGAGATTTATGCCTATGGGCTTGTTTGATAGCCCCTTTATATGTTTCTATTTTCATATTCAGTCATTTCGTTATGTGCTTCTTTAGGTTAGCTTGCGGGATGTGTGCCCCGTGGTGTTAGCTGTGGCTTGGTGATTCGGGTGTCTAATAATGAGATCTTCTTGTTTATTGCATCATTATCAGTATTATGGGGCTTGGAAATAGAGTTCTTTCAGATGTGAGGCTAATTGCCAATGCTGAGTTGATTTCGGGCAGCTATTGTGATCAAAAGTTTTTTTTTGAACCCATGTGTGATGTGCTATATTGTGTGGTCGTACCTTATGGTTATAGTCATGATTTAATGCAGCTGGTTGAGGCTAATGCTGGATATGGATTTAGAATCGGGTCTTTTGGAAATGAGTAGAAGGTGGGAAATCGAGGTATGAGGCGTATCGGTGATGATGTGAAGGCTATATTGCAGTTCTGATTGCGTCATCAGGATTATGTAGGTTGGGGTGACGTGGGATCACCCGCAGGTGTGTGTTGGAAGTGCGCAATCAGTGATTGGATGAGTTCGAGGTGAATCTTGGCACGTTCGAGGACGAACGTTTGTTCAAAGAGGGGGAGAATGTAACGACCCAACCGGGCGTTTTGAGAATTTAAGCTCCATTCGGTGGCGTAAGGTCTTGAACCACTTCACATTGCATATATCGACCTTCGTGCGTGGTTGATTCAGTTACCAGATAATCCGAAGTCGAATTGGAAGGAAAATTTCAATTTTTGAAGCTTAAGTAGTGGAAGTTTACCGGAGAGTTGACTTTTATGTAAATAGCCTCGGAATGAGTTTTGGTTAATGTCAACATCTTCATATGGTGATTTTGGACTTGAGCGCGCATCTGGAATCGGTTTTGGAGGTCCGTAGAGTAATTTGAGGTAATTTGGTGAAAGTTAGAATTTCGGTGATTTCGACGGATAGGTGAAATTTTGCCATCGTGCTCGGAATGGAATTCCGGGAATGGCTTTAGGTCCGTTGTGTTAATTGTGACTTGCCTGCAAAATTTGGTGTCATTCCGGGTTGAATTGATAGGTTTCCGCACGAGTTTTGATATTTGAAGATTCGAAAATTCATAAGTTTGATTTTTGGTTTGATTCGTCGTTTTAGTGTTGTTTTATGTGATTTGAAGAATCGAGTGGGCCCGTGTTAGGTTATATCACTTGTGTGTGTGGTTGGACGGAGTCCCGGGGGCCTCGGGTGTGTTCCGGATAGGCTTCGGATCAATTTTCCCTCATTTTTCGCTGTTGTTATGCTTCTGATGTTCCCTTCTATGCGAACGCATAGGCATAACCGCGATTGCATAGTGTTCTGTGACCCGCCCAGGTATTTCTCTTCAACGCGTTCGCATATACTGCTTCGCGTATAAAATTGTTTCTTCTACGCGACCGCATTCCTTGCTTCGCGATCGCATAGCGTGGCGTGGGGCAGCAGATAATTTCTTATATGCGATCGCATAAGTTCCTTTGCGTCGCATAGAACCTTTTTTGGCCAATAACATTTTTCCTCTACGGGACGCATGTAGTTTCTCGCGATCGCGTAGTACAATTTGACCAGTTGCCTTTTTTCCTTCTATGCGATCGCATCATCTCGTTCGCGATCGCATTGAATAATTACATAGGCAGATTATAAAACTCCAAAATCGGGAGTTCCACCATTTTTTATCATATTTTGACCTCTAGAGCTCGGATCTTGGCAATTTTGATGGGTTTTTCACACAATTCAAATGGGTAAGAGTTCTTCAACTAGAATTAAACATATTCCATGAATTAGATCTTGTTTTTATCATTTAATTTGTGTTTTGGGTTGAGGAAAATGTGGGTTTTGAAAGGATATTTCTAAATTGAAAAATCATGATTTGAAAGACCAAATGATATCGGAATTAGATAAATTTTGTATGGTTGAACTCGTATCGGAATAGGTAATTGGATTTTCTAAAATTTTGACGGATTCCGAGGTGCGGGACCGGGGGTTGATTTTTATAATTTTGTAATGATTGAAACTTTATTATTCGGAATAGTTCCTCATGCGTTATATGTTTATTTTGAAGTTGTTTTAGTTGATTTTGAGCCGTCCGGAGGTCTTTAGGATTGAGTCTTCTATGTTGATTGAAGTCCGTGTACGCGAGGTGACGAGTGCGTACTCGGACTTATCTGCAAATAGTTTGTCCTTTTTAGGATTCTTAGGTCCATATATTCCATGTGTATGAAGTTGTTTTTTATATCTGAGTTTCGAGTGCTAGTTCCTCTCTTTCTGCTGGAATTAGAAATTATTTGCTTAGTTTTTCTTTGTTGGTTATTTGATCTTAGTTGACTTAACTGAAGACTTTACCTTTTCTACCGTCATGCTATATCTTCCTTCATAAACTGCCTATTTGACTAGAATTAGCATAATCTCGCCCTATAATTGTTTAGAAGCGATTGGAATATCTATACGTTGGTGTCAAGCATGTCTGTGAGTCGTACATTGTGATTTATATGATTTCCCTTCAGTGCTATTTAGGTTTAGTTGATAATCATCCATGTTGATGGTATTTCCTTGGTGTTGCCTATTACTGAGCATTATTCAAGCTGAGTTTTATTCTTTAAAGTTGATTGTTTAGGCGAGATTGGTTATAGTTGTTTCCCTTACCGTGATGATTGGCTTCTTATTGATGACATGAATATTATGAATCGTTGCTATATTTATTTTTTCCCCTCGTTATATTGTTTCGCTTGTGCTTGGTATTCCCTTCAGTGGCTACTTCTTATGAATGAATTTTTACCATTCTTGTTATTCAAGTCTTTGTATTGATTTGTTCGTCGCACCTTGCATTCTGACTTTTGTTGCTTTTGCGCCTGTTGTGGAAATGTGTGTTTTTTCTGTCGCATTGTGGTTGTTTTCCTCAGTTGGCTGCATTGCATATTTAAATTGGGACAACAGACGTATTCCGGGAGCTTTCCCTCTGTACTGCATTGCATATTTAAATTGGGACTACTGACATATTCCGAGAGCTTTCCCCCTGTAGTGCATTGCATATTTAAATTGGGACTACAGATGTATTCCGGGATCTTTACCCCTGTACTGCATTGCATATTTAAATTGGGACGACAGATGTATTCCGGAAGCTTTCCCCCTGTACTGCATTGCATATTTAAATTGGGACTACGGACATATTCCGGGAGCTTTCCCCATGTACTGCATGACAAATATTTAGTTACAGACTAAGGACCGGTAGATTTATCTTGAGGAGATTATGATCGAAAGATTTTTATTTCAAAGGTATATTTGAAAAGTATTTGTCTTGCAGAAAATGATATTGAAATACATTTATTGGGGAAGTATATTTGAAAATCATGTATTTTGAAAGAACTATGTTTTAAAGATTTCTCTTTCTAAATTATATATATACATACATATATATATATATATACATATGTATATATATATATATATATGTATGTATATATATATGTATGTATATATATATGTATGTATGTATTCGGAGAAAGAATGTTTCAGGGAAAATTGTTCTATCCTAAAATGATTATATCTTTAAAGCTTTCAATATAAACTGTTGTTTAAAAGTTTTCACCAATATATTGGGTTTATTGACTAAGGCTGGATGTGAACAAACTGACGTAGTGCTGAGTTAACAGTGTTTTTATTGTGTGGTGGTTTCCGGTTTTTGCTCGTATTTCTGTCAATTCTTCTGTGTACTATTATGCTATTCCGTTGATTAATTTTCGGTAATTCCTTCCGCATTATATTGTCATGTTGTTAATTGTATCATAAATTCTTTAGATAGATATTATGTTCGGTCATTTCTATATTGATGTATGTTTAATTTATTAGACCAGTGGTGTCTTGACTAATCCTCGTCACTACTTCACCGGGGTTAGTCTTGATACTTACTGAACACCGCTGTGGTGTGCTCATACTACACTTCTGCGCATTTTTGTGGCATATCCAGGTATTTATTGTTAGTAACTGTGCGGATCATTGCCGAGGAGACTCATGGTAAACCTGTTGCTGCGTTCGCAGGCTTCGGAGTCACCTCCCTATTTTTATTCAACTGCCCTTACTTTTTTTAAACAGTTATATTTAGGAGTTGCAGAAAAATTTCATAGAGCTTATGACTTGTATTACCGGTTTTGGAAAATTGTAAATTTTGTCAAGATTCTATATCGAGGCTGTTGGATTTTCCTTTATATATTCGGTAAATGTTAGGCTTACCTAGTCCCTAAGACTAGGTGCCATCACGATACCCAATGGAGGGAGATTTGGGTCGTGACATGCGTGCAGCCCAATCCAAGTACTGATGTAGCGTGCAACCCGATCCGATAACATGGCCCAAAAGCTTATTGCGGTGCGCAACCCGATCCAACAGTACTGCGGCACGCAGTCTGATCCAATATATCTTACACAGCTCTCAACCCGGCACTCAGGCCCTATATCAATCACTAGCCTCTGCATCCTCACAAATATCACAATAACTGCCAAAACAGAGAATATAACAAGTATTAATCAAATCAGGAGAGAGAGCTGAGATATAATACATAAGCAAATGGTGACTGAGTACACTATAACAATTAGCAGTCAATTTGACAAATTGACGACCACTGAGAGTCCCAACAGTATTATCACATAGCCTAAGCATGGTTTCTAACATGTAAGACAGTCAATAACTCAAAAACAAGATGAACAAATAATAACAATGGGCTAATATCTCACTCCTTTTTTCTCGCGATATCGGGTTTCAACATGTGACAACTCTTTTAAGGAAGTGTTAAAAGAGGAGAGTCGCCACCTAATGGTTTAAGGTATGTTAGGGAACTTATTTTCATATGACTCAGGTTTGACTAGTTTGCATCACCAAAGATCGGGTAAGGGATCAAAATTACCTCGAAGAGAAGGTGTTAGGCACCCTTCGAGGTCCACAACTATGGGTCTCGGCCGAACATGAATTATATGAATTAGTCAGATAAACAAGTACAGAGAAAAAAACGAAGTTTGAGAAATTTTATTATCAAAAGACTTTGAATAAATACAAACAAATGATTCAAAGATAAATAGGAATAAGGTGGGGGGTCCTAAGCTTTTTAGCCTAAAGGATCACCCTGTGCAACATAAATAATACTTCGTAACTCCCTCAAGATGGGGTGTTACTCGTATTATTTAGCGGCCACAGACTATCATCTCCGGCTACCCGATTACTATCTTTAAGTTAGTACCTAAAGGGAACTAGTTGATTCTAATCGTGCCTTATGTGTGCACTACCCATCCCATGCCGATGGTCGAGGAGGCATTTGGACCTCTATTTTGGCTGGTTCTAGACTTGACTTAGGCTGCTCAAAATGTTAAAACTAGGCAATAGTTCAAAACAGATAGGACTGCAATTAGATATAGTTAAAGGCTCAAGTTAACCTCCGCAATTAGACAACAAATGCACGCAAACAGGTTCCTATGTTAGAGTATTAGGCAGTTTCAGAATTGAGGGGAATTGAAGTCGTTTAGCCCTATAGACGTGGTTTCTAGATGATCTAATTCAGATGTGCATGCCATTTTAGACCTATGAATTTTAAATTACCAGTTTGTAAGTGTCAGATGTTGCTAAGTCACTTATTACAGATCTTAAGTTGATAAATATATAGGCATGATCTCTAAGTGGGACCGTGAAATTTATCAGAAGTGCTCAAAATTACTCATGCTTCCTAATAATCGCGCGGATGAGCAATGAAACAGCAATTTGAAGGGTCTAATATTAGTACTTTAGAGAGAATAGTGATATCCTATAGGCATGATTTCTAAAGATTGGTGATTGGAACTAATTTTATAAATTTAGCTCCTATAGGCATGCTTTCTAGATGAACGAAGAGAATTGATTAGTTAAAATCCTATTAGCATGGTACCTAATGAACATGGTGCGGATTAAGGAGCAGTTGTTAGCAATTATTTCCTATAGGCATGCTATCTAGCAACACATAGCAGTAGACATGAAAATAAACAGAGCACTTATGCTTTGATAGTATACTAGTTATGTGAGAGTGTGATTGCTCTAATAACATGATCTCTAATAGTGCACAAAGAGACACATATAGCAGGTTAGATAGCAAGTAGATCACACCAATCCTATAGACATGCTTTCTTCCCTTTTCATGGAAGTAGAGGGACATACCCATTTCCCCATTTCAGTACCACCCCAATTGTTATTACAAAATTATTACAGACCCAATAATGAAATTACAATAGTGGTACAAGTAATAACAGTAGGCCCAAAGAGATACCCAGCACTGCCAGGCCTTCAACTAAATTCTTTCTCAACCAATTGGCACACCCGAATCTCAACATAGACCAGAAACCATAGGAGAACTCAAACTAAGCCAAACATCCATAGGTTGATCATAGGATCCAGAAACCAATCACTTACACAAATCAATTTGCACATTCAATAGACAGAAAGGGGGGCAGAACTGAGTAGTAAAGAAAATGGCCAAATGACCTCAAGCCCTAGTGTGTCAGAGTTCACAAGGGTCTCAAAATGGACCCCGAGCAGGGCTCACACTTGGGAGGTTAATAGAGAAAGCTTTAGTGGCCTTGTCTTTCAGCATCCCAAGAATTATAGGTTCTGAATAGTGTAAGTAACCAATGAGAGTGAGAAATAATGATCAAATGGGAGAGTTTGATGAGGTGCATTTGCATTTTAGAAACAGAGATTGCAAAGGTGATTACAAAATGAACCTACCAGCAAAAAGGACAAGCAAATTTCAAAAGACAGGTTGATATCACAAGTTCACACTTAGAATATTAGGGTAGAGAATATTTTGTAGGAAGTAAGGGGGTTATTACTTCTAGGATTACAGAACTAATAAGAAAAGGTGCATTATGCCAAGTAAGATAAAGGTAGAACACTAACTTAACAGATTCAAAGCCTAGGGGGGTAAAATTATGCTGAACACCAGTAGTTAAACAGACCAACTCATATCAACAAGGAAAAACAAAGTCAAATGTTATAGGGAAACACAAGTTAAGAAGATGTTCTAAAAGGTCCCTACTAATCACTAAGGAATACAGAATTGGGAGATCTAAAGACATACTGAGTGATAAAATGATCTAGGGGAAAGTCATAGCTAGATTGAAGGTCTTAACATAGATTAGGACATATTAGATACAAGTCAATCACTGTAGAGACCCTAGACAAAGCAGGAAACAAACTGATGCCATATAGCCAATGTAAACATTCAAAGTACCAATACATTAGGATAAAAGGACTTCAAATAGTCTAAATTGTTCACGTTACGCATAAAACACATCTCAGAACTGGCAGTTTAGGCATAAGCAAATGCTAGAGAGGTTCATATCACTAAATTAGATTCGATACTAGCAAGGTTGCATTATAAGATAATCTAGAAACACATTAGGTTATGGAATTTCAGAGGTGTGAATATGCAAATCATGACCACAAGAGAATGAATATTGCGAAGGGATAAAGAACTCACCAATTACTGAATGACAAGTAGACAAAACAAGCAAGAACAGACTCCACAAAACTTTGAACGGCAACAAAGAGCAGTATAACCCATGTACTTAGTGCGTCAAGTTCCCAAGGGCTTTAAGGAACCCAGAGCAATGCTCGCACCAAGAAAGGTCGAAAATAGAATACCAGGTGGCCTTGGCTTTCAGCCGGCCATGAGCCAAAATGTAGAACAAGAGAATAAAAAAATAGCAGAATGAAAACCTTTAGCTTTTTAGTAAAAACTTAACGATTAAAATCTGTCCCAAAAGGGAATGGGGGAGGGGTTTATATAGTGGTAAAATCAAGCAAACCAATCAAGGAAACACTGTAAAATCAAAATAAATATGGAAGTAATAACATGCAGAATCAATAAAAATCAGATTAGTGAAAAAATTAGGCAAACCCTAATTAGGAGAAATCAGAGATTCGACCAAATTTTTGGTGATTCGCCTTGCCATGAACGTATATAAACGGAATACCGTCTACATTTTTAAGGTTGAGGAAGATTTCCAAATGATAGTTCCAGGTCGGGTACTTGCCAAAAATAGGCAAGTACTAAGTAATACCAAAATCGTTTTTGATCAACGGTTGAGGTTTTAAGGATATCTAGTCGGTTTTAAAAATGGGTTGGGGATTAAGGGGTCCTTTGGATTGGGTTGCTGAAGGGTGTGTGATTGGGCTAAGCACTTGGGCCAAAATTAGTCAGAAAATTAGACTAGAATTGGGCTAGTTTAGAAAATAAAGAAATTAAGAAAATATTAATTAATAAAATATATAAATAGGTATTAAAATATTATTTAAGAAAATAAGTACTTTAAAATAATATATGAAAGATTTAAACATGTGAAAGTTATTTTAACTCTAGATAAAATGATAAATGCAGTTAATTGCAAAATGTAGGCTATTATTGCAAAAATGTGTAATTGGCATATAAATGCAAATGCAATTATAGAAAATAAAGTAAGATATTATAAAACATAAATGTGGGTGTAAAATAGTAAATTTGGATGATTAAGTCATCACAAAATAATTTGAAGGATTATTATTAGATATTTGTATAATAAAAATATAAAAAAAAATTAATTTTGATCTTTAAAAATTATGGAAAATTATAGAAATACTTGTATAGGTTTATAAACTGAATATTGATGCAAGAATGCTATTTTTATAGTATAAAAATATGAGAAAAAATTGGGTATCAACAGCTGCCCCTCTTTACCCGGGAATGATGAAAGAGTTGTCGGGTAAAGAAATGATGACCGATTTTGACCGAATGGGGTGATTTGAAAAATGGGGGCCGAACCCTGGTTCCTGAGCTGCCTACATATCCCTGGTTTTACGGGATTCAGCCCGTGTGTAGTTCTGGATCCATAGGTGACTGAACTGATTGAGTTATTGTAGGAATGGTCTTGTGTTTCGGAAAGGGTTTTTTTGGGTAGGACAGTATCAGATGAATTTATACGAACTCGTGATTATGAGTCTGAAACATTACGGATGTATCCCAAAGCGATTATTTGAATGGTTATCAAGTAAAAGTGAGAAACTGGAGCGAAGATTGCTCCTATTAAGAGAACGGTTACCTCCTGGATTACCTATAAAACTTGAAACACGATGCATGCAAGTACATATGGATTATTGCGAGAATTTAAACATGATGCATATTCCCTTTGGACTATGAAAGTTGTCTTTGGACGGTGAGAATGATGTCCTTAGACCATGGTGTCCGGGGCCATGAATCATGTGATAAAGGATTCGCAGGCCATGAAATGATGTTCTCGAGCCATGAAAATGGTGCCTCCGAACTATGACGCCTCTAAATAATGATATGCAATATTGAGAGATCCTCAGGACATAGCATGGTGTCTTTCGGCTATGAGGATAATGCCTTTGGACTATGACGTTTTTGGACAAAATGGGGATGTTTCAGCCCATGAGATGCAAAGATATGATGCTTGGTCATACGCGAAACGAAACAAGGCAGAGCTTAGTCTGCGTAATATTGGGACAGTGCTTAGCCCCTGGAGAATAGAAAATAGTGCTAGGTTTTATATATCATAATGGAGGTAGCATTTGGTATTATGCAAGGATGAGGCAATGCTTAGCCTTAGACAATTGAAGAGGCAGTGCTTAGCCTGATGCGAGGAGAGGAGACGATGCTTAGTCTCGATGCGCGTAAAGGCCGAGCTTAGCTTTATCCAATTCAGGGAGGAAATGCTTAGCCTCATGCAAGAAGAGGAGACAGTGCTTAGTCTCATGCAATCAGGAGACATTGCTTAGTCTCATACAAGTAAAGGCAATGCATAGCCTTATGCGATTAGGGAGGCAATGCTTAGCCTCATGCAAGAAGAGGAGACAGTTCTTAGTCTCATACAAAGAAAGGAAATTCTTATCCTTATGCTATTATGGAGGAAATTCTTAGCCTCAAGCAAGGAGAGGAGACGGTGCTTAGTCTCATGCAGAGAAAGGCAATGCTTAGCCTTATGCAATTACGGAGGCAATGCTTAGACTCATGCAAGAAAAGGAGACAGTGTTTAGTCTCATGCAATCAGGAGATAGTTCTTAGTATCATGCAATTAGGGAGACAGTGTTTAGTCTCATGCATTTAGGAGAGACAGTGCTTAGTCTCATGCAAGGAAAGGCAGTGCTTAGCCTAATGCAATTAGGGAGGCAATTCTTATCCTCATGTAAGAAAAGGAGACAGTATTTAGTCTCATGAAATCAGGAGACATTGCTTAGTATCATGCAATTAGGGAGACATTGCTTAGTCTCATACAGTTATGAGAGACAATGCTTAGTCTCTGGAAAGAAAAGGCAATGCTTAGCCTTATGCAGTTAAAAGAGACAGTGCTTAGTCTCATACAGGGAAAGGCAGTGCTTAGCCTTATGCAAAGAAAGGCAGTGCTTAGCCTTATGCAATTAAGGAGTCAATGCTTAGCCTCATGTAAATAAAAGACAATGAGTGATACCACATTCTTTGTTCATAGTTTGCAAGTTGACCATGGCATACCACATTCATTATTTTCCCGTCAATGAGAGCCAATTGTTCATAGCGACTTCGTATCCGTTCTGCATCACTGAGTTCAGCTTCTTGTATGATTCTTAAAGAGGGAATTACAACTTCAGCAGGAATGACAGCTTCAGTACCGTAGACCAGCAAGTAGGGGGTTGCCCCGGTTGATGTTCAGACAGTGGTACGATATCCTAATAAGGCAAATGGTAATTTCTCGTTCCATTGATTGTGATTGTCTACCATCTTTCTCAATATTTTCTTGATGTTCTTGTTGGCGGCCTCCATAGCTCTATTAACTTGAAGCCTATATGCTGTGGAATTCTTATGCTTAATCTTGAAGATTCCACACATAGATTTCATTAAGTCACTATTGAGGTTAGCGGCCTTGTCGGTGATGATGGATTTCGGCACCCTTAATCGACAAACAATACGATCTCTAACAAAATCTGTGATGACTTTCTTAGTTACAAATTTGTAATATGCAACCTCAACCCAATTTGTGAAGTAGTCTATGGCCACTAAAATGAACTTGTACCCATACGAAGCGGCGGGTTCGATCGGGTCGATGACATCCATTCCCCAAGCGGAGAAAGGCCAAGGTGCACTTGTTGCATTGAGTTCATTTGGTGGCACTCGTATCATATCCGCATGTACTTGGTATTGATGACATTTTTGGACATACCTAATGCAATCCGTTTCCATAATCATCCAAAAATATCCTACTCTTAGTATCTCCTGAGCCAAAACAAAGCCAATCATGTGTGGTCCGCAAGTTCCGGCATGTATCTCTTCGAGCAATTTGGAAGCTTCCTTAGGGTCAACGCACCGTAATAATCCTAGGTCTGGAATCCTTTTGTACAGATGCCCTGGTTACTCTCCTTTTTCCGAGTATTCTTTGATATCATGGAACCACGAATTCCCATCCATTTCTTCTTCAACAGGAGCGCAATAAGCTAGCTGATTATGTATCCTTACTAGAATAGGGTCGATGAAATTCTTGTCTGGATGTTGTATCATGGAATATAGAGTGGTCAATGCATCTGCAAACTCATTCTGGATTCTCGAAACATGTTTGAACTCTATCTTTGTGAATCTCTTCATCAACTCTTGCACATAGTAAAGATGCGGTAATATTTTGGCATTCTTTGTAGACCACTCCCTTAGAACATGATGTACCAAAAAGTCTGAATCACCAATTACCAGCAATTCCTGAATGTTCATGTCAATGGCAAAATTGAGCCCCAAGATGAAAGACTCATATTATGTCATATTGTTGGTACACGAAAATCTGAGTTTTGCGGATACTGAATAATGTTGACATGTCTTTGGTACCAAACAACTCCAATACCCTCTCCTTTGAAATTTGCAGCCCCGTCAAAGAACATTCTCCAACCGCCGTAGGTTTTGGCGATATCTTCCCCTACAAATGATACTTCTTCATCAGGAAAATACGTTTTTAGTTGTTCGTATTCTCCTCCTATAGGATTTTCTACCAGATGATCTGCTAATGCATGTCCGTTGATAATTTTCTAAGTTACATAGACGATGTCGAATTCACTCAATAGTATCTTCCATTTTTCCAACTTCCCTGTAGGCATGGGTTTCTGGAAAATGCATTTTAGAGGATCCATCATGGATATGAGATATGTGGTGTAGGAACAGAAGTAGTGCCTCAACTTTTGAGCTATCCATGTCAAAGCACAGCAGGTGCGTTCCAGCAAAGAATACAGTGCTCCATAACGTGTGAATTTCTGACTCAGATAGTATATGGCCTGCTCTTTTCTTCCTGTTTCATCGTGTTTTCCCAAGACACAACCAAAAGCCCCATCTAGTACGGACAAATAGAGTAGCAGAGGTCTCCCAGGTTCCATCGGGACCAGGACTGGTGGTGTGGACAAATATTCCTTGATTTTGTCAAAGTCTTTCTGACATTCTTTAGTGCAAATGGTTGCGGCATCCTTATTTAACATTTTGAAAATCGGTTCACAGATCACAGTTGATTGTGCTATGAAATGACTAATGTAGTTAAGACGCCCTAAGAAGCTCATCACATATTTCTTGTTCCTGAGAGGTGGAAAATCTTGGATAGCCTTGACCTTTAACGGGTCCAACTCAATTCCTCGGCGGCTGACGATGAATCCTAACAACTTTCCAACAGGGACCCCAAAAGCACATTTTTGCGGGGTTCAGTTTCAAATACCTTCGAAGCCGATCAAAGAACTTCCTCAAGTATGTTATGTGACTTGTACCTTTCTTGGATTTGATTATGACATCTTCCACATACACATCTATCTCCTTGTGTATCATGTCGTGGAAAATGGTTGTCATAGCCCTCATATAAATGGCTCCAACATTCTTCAGACCAAACGACATCATTTTATAGAAATACACTCCCCATGGCATAATAAAGGTTGTCTTCTCAACATCTTCTTCATCCATCCAGATCTGATGATATCCCCCGATACAATCCACCAAAGACTGGAGTTCATGCTTGGCACAGTTGTTGATCAGTATGTGTATATTGGGAAATGGAAAATCATCTTTGGGACTTGCTCTGTTTAAGTCCCGATAGTCGACACATACCCTGACTTTCCCATCCTTCTTCGGAACTGGCACAATATTAGCCAACCAGGTTGGATATTCAACCACTCTGAGAACCTTAGCTTTGATCTTCTTAGTGACTTCCTCTTTTATTTTTAGACTCATATCTGGCTTGAACTTTCTGAGCTTTTGCTTTACAGGCGGACACATAGGGTTCGTAGGTAGCTTATGAGCCACTATAGACGTGCTCAAACTGGTCATATCATCATAGGACCAAGAAAAAATATCCTCGTACTCTTTCAAAAACCGGATGCATTCTTCTTTATCTGACGGCGACAGGTGAATGCTTACACGAGCTTCCTTGACTATTTCCGAGTCACCCAAATTGACCATCTCAGTTTCATCCAGATTGGACTTAGGATTGTTTTCAAAATTTTCCACTTCTCTTGACAATTTCCTCAGGTATTATATCTTCTTCTTTTATTTCCTCTGAATCACTATCCTTATGTTGCATTGTCTCATTATATGTCACAGTTGTCGGTTCATCAGGATAAGTAATAATAACGTTGTAAAAAGAAAATATAAAGGATAATAGTAAATACTAAAATAGCAAACCATTGATAAATACCAAAACTTCAAACAAAAGCAATTTTAACGATTCGAACAATTGTTTCAAAGCAAAATAATTAAAACAAAACATTGAAAAATGTCTTTAAATGCCCATAAAATTGTTTTCAAAATGAATGATGCTAATGACTAGGCTACCCAGGAACTCGGCGGGCCCTTGATGGTGTAACAGTCCAATTTTTTAGAACCGCTCCCTTCTCCACTGTGTGGATGATGAGTCCTTCCCCTTCCTCCTCCTCAACTGTTGCACTACAGTCCATGTCTTCATCTTCCAAGAATAGATTTCTTAAGCCAGCTAAAACTTCAGCTTCTTCAGATCCCCACATCATGTCGGCTTGATGAAATGACCGGCTCAAATGTGGTACCGGCTTCTCAAGAGGATAATAAGGACCACACCATGGCGGCGACCAATAATTACACTCCTTCCAAGTGTACTGATATCCAATCCCAAAGGTCGTGTCGTGACGCTTTAACTGTATTGGTTTAATGATACCTTGGAGATTCTTCCCGAGACCCTTACCAAGTTCATACCCCGTCCATGCAAATATACTTTCTATCTTGCTACTCCACCATTTATCTTTCTTCATTGCGTTGACACGCTCGATGCGATGGTATGTTTCTCCATCCAAATTTATTCTATTCTCAACAACCGGAACAGTCTGATTGGTATAAATAGGGTTACTTCCATCACCATGGATAATTACTTCCTGATGATTCCATTCGAAATTCACGGCCTGGTGTAGAGTAGGGGCTACGGCCGCAGCGGCATGTATCCAAGGCCTTCCCAACAACAGATTGTATGTGGCGGATATGTCTAACACTTGAAATTCAATATCAAACCAGGTGACGCCCATCTGTAAACAGAGGTTGGTCTCCCCAATTGTGGTCCTTTGGAACCCATCGAATGCTTTCACGTTCATACTCCCTGCTCCTATCTCATGCAAACCCATACCCAACCTCTTCAAAGTGGTTAATGTACAGATGTTGAGACTTGAACCCCCATCTATCAGGACCATGGAAATGAATTTGTCCTCACACTGCACTGTGATATGCAGTGCCCTGTTTTGACTCAATCCTTCCACCGGTAATTCGTCTTCATGAAAGGTGATCTTATGGATTTCCAATACTTGTCCTACCATATTTGCCATCTCCCCATTGGTAATGTTATTGGGTACATAGGCTTTGTTCAACACCTCCATCGACGCACTCCTATGCGTCTCAAGATTCTGCAGTAATTGTAGAATGGATATCTGAGCATGGGTTTTGTTCAGATGATCAACCACAGAATATTCTCTCGCCTGCACCTTTCTCCAAAGATTATTTGGGCCAGTCTCAATGACAGGAGGCTTAGAAGTAGCTTCTTTACTTGTCCCTCCCAAATGCTTGGGGGTATAAACCCTGCGTGTTTTGGGCATGCCTTGTGCTGCATTTGTTTCCTCCATTTTTGTAATTCCTTTCCTTCTCGCTTCTGCAGCATAGTCCCAGGGTATAACATTGGACTTAAAGGACGGTGTAGGTGCTACCATCACGGTGAAGGGTAGGATAACTTCTACCTCAAATGGAGTTGGCGCGACTGAGGGCGTCATTACTTCAACCTCAAATGGAGTTGGTGTGGCTACTTCAACCTCAGTCGGTGACTGAATCTGTACCATGACAGGTGTGAGAGTGATTGGAGGTATCTTAGGATTATCCCCTTCACGAATGAGTCCAATTGAACCTTCTGTATCCCATTCTTCATCGTTTTTTATCACAATTACTCCCTCCCCATGTGGTCCGGGACAGGATTGTTACGGACATAGGTGCAGCCTCTTTTGCCTGTATAACCTTGGTGTCAATCAGCGTCTAGATCATATCCTTCAAAGTGTGACATTCATCAATAGTATGACCTTTCATGCCCGAGTGATAGGCACATCTCTTGTTTAGGTTAATCCACTGGGAGGAATTTTCCATGGCAACAACAGGAATGAGAGTGACATATGCGGTAGCCTTTAGTCTCTCATACAATTGGTCGATGGTTTAGAAATTGGGGTGTATTGTCTGGGCGGTCTGCGATCAAAATTTGCTCTAGGTTTTTGGTAGTTTTGGCGGGCTGGTGGTGAGTGGTAGTATGCTGGCTCGGTGTTATAAGTATGGTATGTGGTGGCAGGTTGTTGGTATCTGGGAGGTGAAGGCTTATATGTGGGTGGAGGTGTTTGGTATGTGAGAGGAGACTTTGGACTTTGGGCCACCATCACTGCCCCTACTTCCTTCTTTTTATAAATACCAACTGACTGCGAGGCTTTGTTTGTAGCCTGGAGTGCCTCAAAAATTTTCACAATTCCTCTCTTAATCCCCTCTTCGATTCTTTTTCCCAATTTGATGATGTCAAAAAATTTATGGTTTTCAATAACCATCAGTCTCTCATAATACTGCGGATTCTGAGCTCAGACAAAGAACTTATTCATCTGTTCTTCTTCCAATGCTGGCCGTAATTTTGCAGCTTCAGACCTCTATCGAGTAGCATACTCGTAGAAAGTTTTTGTTGGATTTTTCTTAAGATTCTGAATGTAGAAGATGCCTAGCGCATTTTCTGTATTGGATCTGAACTGATCCATAATATCTGACGCCATGCTTACCCAATTAACCCATTTCTTCGGGTTTTGCTTGATGTACCAAGACATGGCGTCTCTTATTAGGCTTCTCATGAACACCTTCATGTGGATTCTTTCATCCTTGCCAACCCCTACCAGTTTTTCACAATATGTTCTCACATGTACCTTCGGATCACCTGTCCCGTCGAACATTTTGAAAGTAGGAGGTTTGTAACCCCGTAGCAGTTCCACATCC
Source organism: Nicotiana paniculata (assembly GCA_005239505.1). Classification (NCBI taxonomy): domain Eukaryota; kingdom Viridiplantae; phylum Streptophyta; class Magnoliopsida; order Solanales; family Solanaceae; genus Nicotiana; species Nicotiana paniculata. The sequence continues at coordinate 81,261 of ML351856.1, forward strand.
GTCTGAATACACAAATCCTCATAATTCAAACCCTCGACACCTTTACCACCTTCGACACTTTTAACTCGGCCAGTAAGTTTCTTGATTTCCTCCGCTATGTTCTTGATGAGCAGGTCCTTCTCGGCAGACTCGGTGTATACAGGGTCTACTGTGGAGTGTGGGGTAAGGTTTCCACGTACATAGGGTTACTTTGATGGACTCCATGAATTTGGGGGTAGTGGTTGTTGTTGGTTGAGTTTTGGGGATTAGGGGTAGGTTGTGGTGCGTTTTGAGTAGCGTGGTAGGTGGTGATTTGTGGATACTGGGTTGGATGATGATGATGTTGTGGAGGGGTCGGTAGTGGTGGAGGATTAGGATTTTGAGGGGGTGTGGCATACTGATGAGGTGCGGGAGGATTTTGCGGGTGTTGGTTTTGTGTGTTCTGGGGAGGTGCTGGGTTTTGGGCATTTTGTTGGTTGATATTGGGGACGTTCAGGGTAAGGAAAAGGTTGCCAAATTCCGGACCTGCTCAAGTTCCCTTTGTAACTCCAATATTTTATATTCGAACGGTAAGACCAAGTAGTTCTATGCCGGAGTACTCCGACTATCTGAATTTTCGACATTTTCTATGTGTGTAGCGTTGTCATTCCTGATACCACTCATGTCTTCCATTTTGGTATTTCCTTTGTTTTTGGTATCACTTGGAGGAGGAAGAGGTAGAGGAGTTCTGGATCTGGTATGATATGATGATGATGCCAGTAGGCATGAACCAACCTTAGGGTATGGGAATAAATAAAAGAAAACAAAACAAAAGGTAAACAAGTCAGTAAGGAGTATTAGAATGATGTTTGCGGTATTTAAACACGTATTGCAGAATTATAAATTCACGTCCTAATTTGGAGACCACATTGTGCTCGAGGTAGGCCTAAGCGACATATATATTTGGAGAAAATTGATGCCAATAACTGTGTCATTTCATTAATATGATAAACGAACCAAAGCTCTACTAAAACGACAATAATTAGAAAAAGTTACTAATGGTATTTGCCTTATTACATTAAAAGTATAAAACAAGTATAGAAAGCAGTAAGACATTGTTCCTAATCTATTTGGTCCCAGAAGGACCTTCTCCATGCTTGACCTTCTTAGCTCCATCAATCAGGTTCCCCAGGTCACGCATGTCCAACTGCAGATAAGCCCTTGCTAAATGCCCTCCTTCATTTCCCTCTGCATTTTAACAGTCTGAGATACTTTTCCTCATCTTTCTCTCAAGCTCCATCAACCCCTGCTCCAAATATTCCAACCTCTCTATTGATTTAGTAGTGATTCCTTTCCACTCGTTGATTGCTTCCATGTCCACTTTATGTTATTCCAAATGTCTGGCTTCAGAATCGAAAACCCTTTTATGCAACATCACATATTTGACTTGTGCTTCAGCAGCATCGTCTATAACCCTATTCTTCAGATTAATCATCGGCTTGACGTCTCTCGCAATATCATCTACCAACCATTATGGATAGAAGTACCCATGGCCGACACGATACCGATCTAGCTCGATGGTATACCACAATGATCCTTTGATTCCACATATGATGTGCCTCAAACTTGAATATAATGGTGTTCCCCTTCAAGTCTGCTTTATATTGGACCACATTGGAAACCCGAGGTATAACCTGCTTCCTCCCAGCTTGCCTCATTACCCTTATAAGAGCATAAGGATAGATTCCTCTCAACCCGACTAGCACTAGATGAGTAGTCTCTCTTGACCTGATGATGAACTTGCTGCTAGGGAACCATTCAAACATCCAATGCACCATTTCATCAGTCAAATTGCTGAAGAAATATACCAAGCTTACAGCATTTCCTGGTTGCGCAAACCTGTTTGGGATAAAAGTCATTCTCTTCGGATGGTGATAGCCTATATGGTCATTCCATGGTCGTCCCGCAAGTTCTTGACGGTATTCACCTCTTTGAAAGTGTTCTAATAACCATACCTGCAGCAACAGATTGCAACCCTCGAAGTGCCCGTACCTTATTTTTGCAGCGGACCAGGGCTCAATACATCTCAGCCAAGATCATAGGGAAAATGGTGTAAGTTTTCCCCTCAATTCCCTCCATAAAAGTCCTAGCGACCATATCTAGGCGAGTGTGGATCATTTCACCTTTCATCGGAAATAGAAGCATTCCCAGAAAATAAACAATGAATACAAAAAGTCGGCGGTGTGTCCAACCCAAAGAAGTAATGTCAAGCTCATCATGGTGAAGGCGGTATGATTTGTTGTGCCCGTAACGTTCATAAAGGAACTCAAATGGTATATAAGACTTTTTCAGACAGAGTAACTCATCATTTTTCTTAAAACCCATCATTTGCAAGAAACATCGAGAAGTGCGGTTTTCTTGGAACCAATAAACCAGGACTGTCCCATGGGAGCCCAGCGAAGCCTCCTATTTCCTCTAAAAGATGGGTCATTTCTACGTCGCCGAAACAGAAAATAGCTCTCTTCTCATCCCAAAACATGGTGGCAGCCTCAATCAATGCATTGTTTGGCTGAATGTCTAATAAGGAGGGTAGATTCTTGAGGACCCTGTTTACATGGTTCTTATCACTAGATGAGAGGTTTTTCCACCAATCAACCAGCAAAGGTGGGATGTTTTGAACCATGCCGAACCTGGGGACTTCGTGCTTCATTTTTGCAAAACAAATAGAGTTATCTCTTTCCCCCTCTGGATTTGACTATTTACACATTAATGATCAGCATACTGGCATGGTTTTCTCCAAATAGTGCACATATCGTGATAGTGTCCATTGGGAATATGGAAATCCCGGTGGACATTGGACAAGGCTTGCCTTAGCGGGTTATCACGCGGACAACATTCTAACCCATACTAGGTTTGGACATGATCATGCTCAGTCAATATTAGAGTTGGGTTTCTAAAAGAGTCTAGACCGGTACTCTCAAGTGGACAACTTGAGAGGGAAAGGCACGGAACCGTCGACTGCACCGTTGATCGACTAGTTTTACTGCAAATAAGCTTTTCCAAATTTAAAGGGTGATTTTGGAAGAGCGTGGGCACTTCTCAAGCGCCGCTATGGTATTAATTGGGAACGAGTGGAGTATTATGTGGAGCATGCTTTATACAAAGATAAACAACACGTTTTCAAGTATTTTGCATAAGGAAAATAATAATTGCAGTATTAAATGAAGCGTAAAAGTCATGAAAAGAAATAAAAAAAGAAGAAGTCAGTTCGTGCAACGTGGAAATTCTAATAAAGTAAGTGAGACATGATATAGCAATTTAAAAGGTGATTTGGAGCAAATAAGTATGACTAGAAAAAGGAATACGCATGTTAGAGCCAATTTTGAGCAGAGAAGGGATATTAGTACGAATTCAAATAGTAGGAGAACAAGGGAAGGGCTTGCATACAGCAATAAAAGGGAAATATGAGCTGGATATCAATGTAGCAGAAAAAGTAAAAAAGAAAAGGAACCACATTTATTAGAGAAGACTAGTTCATATAAACCAAATTTGCTATGGTAAGAGCCTAAATATCCCCATCAGAGTCGACATGATGTCGCGCCCCTTTTTTCTCGTGAAATCGGATTTCGACATGTGAAAACTCTTTTAAGGAAGTGTTAAATAAGGAGAGTCGCCACCTAACGATTTAATGTGCGTTAGGGAACCTATTTGCATATGACTCAGGTTTGACTAGTTTGCATCACCAAAGATCGGGTAAGGGCTCGAAATTACCTCGAAAAGAAGGTGTTAGGCACTCTTCAAGCTCCACAACTCTGGGTCCCGGCCGAACTTGAATTATGTGAATTAGTCAAATAAACAAGGATAGAGAAAAACAAGAAGTTTGGGAAATTTTATTATTAAAAGACTTTGAATAAATACAAACAAATAATTCAAAGATAAATAGAGATAAGGTTGGGGGTCCTAAGTTTTTTAGCCTAAAGGATCACCCCGTGCAACATAAATAATACTTTGTAATCCCTCGAGATGCGGTGTTGCTCGTATTATTCAGCGAGTACAGACTATCATCTCCTACTACCCGATTATTATCTTTAAGTTATTACCTAAAGTGCAGTAGTTGATTCTAAATCGTGTCTTATGCGTGCACTACCCGTCCCATACCTATGGTCCAGGAGGCATTTGGACCTCTATTTTGGGTGGTTCTAGACTTGACTTAGGCTGCTCAAAATATTAAAACTAGGCGACAGTTCAAAATAGATAGTACTGCAATTAGATACATTTAAAGGTTCAAGTTAGCCTCCACAATTAGACAACAAATGCACGCAAACAGGTTCCTACGTTAGAGTATTAGGCAGTTTCAGAATTGAGGGGAATTGAAGTCGTTTAGCCCTATAGATGTGATTTCTAGATGATCTAATTCAGATGTGCAGGCCATTTAGACGTATGATTTCTAAATTACCAGTTTGTAAGTGCCAGATGCTACTAAGTCACTTATTACAAATTATAAGTTGATAAATCTATAGGCATGATCTCTAAGTGAGATAGTGAAACTTATCGGAAGTGCTCAAAATTACTCATGCTTCCTAATAATCGCGCGGATGAGCAATGAAACAGCGTTTGAAGGGTCCAATATTAGTACTTTAGAGTGAATAGTGATATCCTATAGGCATGATTTCTAGAGATTGGTGATTGGAACTGATTTTATACTTTTAGCTCCTATAGGCATACTTTCTAGATGAACGAAGCGAATTAATTAGTTAAAATCCTATAGGCATGGTATCTAATGAACATGGTGCGGATTAAAGAGCAGTTGTTAGCAATTATTTCCTATAGGCATGATATCTGGCAACACATAGCAGTAGACATGAAAATAAACATAGCACTTATGCTTTGATAGTTTACTAATTATGTGAGTGTGTGATTGCCATAATAACATGATCTATAATAGTGCACAAGACGACACATGTAGCATGTTAGATAGCAAATAGATCACACCAATCCTATATACATGCTTTATACCATTTTCATGAAAGTATACCAGTCCACTATCACCCCAATTGTTATTACAGAATTATTACAGACCCAATAATGAAATTACAAAAGTGGTACAAGTTATAATAGTAGGCTCAAGACATGCCCAAAGAGATACCCAACACTGTCAAGCCTTCAACTAAATTTTTTCTCCACCAATTGGCACACCCAAATCTCAACATGGCCTAGAAACTATAGGAGAACTCAAACAAAGCCAAACAGCTATAGGTTGATGATAGGATCCAGAAACCAATCACTTAGACAAATCAATTTTCACATTCAATAGATAGAAAGGGGGCAGAACTGAGTAGTAAAGAAAATGGCCAAAGGACCTCAAGACCTAGTGTGTCTGAGTTCACAAGGGTCTCAAAATGGACCCGAGCAGTGCTCACACTAGGGAGGTTAATAGAGAGCTTTAGTGGCTTTGGCTTTCAGCCGGCCAAGAATTATAGGTTCGAATAGTGTAAGTAACCAATGAGAGTGAAAAATAGTGATGAAATGGGAGAGTTTCAAGAGGTGCAATTGCATTTTAGAAATAGACATTGCAGGGGTGATTACACAATGAACCTAACCCCAAAGAGGACAAGCAAATTTCAAAATACATGTTGATATCACAAGTTCACACTTAGTATATTGGGGCAGAATATTTTGTAGGAAGTAAGGGGGTTGTGATAAGCAAAGGTGCATTATGCCAAATAAGATAAAAGTAGAACACTAACTTAACAGATTCAAAGCCTGGGGGGGAGGGGGGGGAATTATGTTGAACACCAGTAGTTAAATAGACCAACTCATATCAACAAGGCAAAATAGAGTCAAATGTTATAGGGACACACAAGTTAAAAGATGTTCTAAAAGGCCCCAACTAATCACTATGGTATACAAAATTGGGCGAGCTAAAGACATACCGATTGATAAAATGATCATGAGGGCAATTCATAGCATGAGTGAAGGGCTTAACATAGACTAGGACGTATTAGATACAAGTCAATCACTATAGAGTCCCTGGACAAAGTAGGAAACAAACTTATGCCATATAGCCAATGTAAACATTCAAAGTACTAATACATTAGGATAAATGAACTTCAAACAGTCTAAATTATTCACGTTAAGCATAAACACATCTCAAAACTGGCAGTTTAGGCATAAGCAAATTCTAAAGAGGTTCATATCACTAAAACAGATTTGATACTAGCAAGTTTTTAAAGATAATCTAGAAACACATTAGGTTATGAAATTTTAGAGGTGTGAATATGCAAATCATGAACACAAGAGAATGAATATTGAAAAGGGCTGAAGAACTCACTAGTTACTGCTTGAAAAGTATATAAAACAAGCAAGAACAGACTCCACAACACTTTGAACGTCAACAAAGAGCAGTATAACCTAGGACCTTAGTGCGTCAAGTTCCAAAGGGCTTCAAGGAACCGACGGCAGTGCTCGCACCAAGGAAGGTCGAAAATAGAATTTTGGTGGCCTTGGCTTTCAGCCGGCCAAGAGCCAAAATGTAGAACAAGAGAATAAGAGAATAGCAGAATGAAAGCCTTCAGCTTTTTAGTAAAAACCTAACGATTAAAGTATGTCCCAAAAGGGCATAGGGGAGGGGTTTCTATAGTGATAAAATCAAGCAAACCAATCAAGGAAACGCTGTAAAATCAACATAAGTAAGTAAGTAATAACATGCAGAATCAATAAAAATCGGATTATGGAAAATTTTAGGCAAACACTAATTGGCAGAAATCAATTCGGCCAAAATTTTGGTGAATCGCCTTGCCGTGAACGTATATAGACGGAATATTGTCTAGATTTCAAAGTTTGAGGACGATTTTCACATGATTCTAGGTCTGTTACTTGCCAAAAATAGGTAACTACTAAGTAATACAAAAACTGTGTAAGTAACATGGAGATGGAGCATATATGGAAGGCAAATCGTAAGAGGATTCCATATCAAGGTCGAAATCGGAGATAATTGGGGGTGTGACGGATAGGGTTCGTGAAAGAGAGAGGAGTGACCGAGAGAACAAAGGTGGTGGATTGGGAAAATGGGTTAGGGTTTAGGGTTTAGGGTTATGGGGTTATAAGGAAAGGGGGTGAGGTTTTGTGGGTCGTTGATCGTCTTTTATCAACGGTTGAGGTTTTAAGGATATCTGGGTCGGGTTTTAGAAATGGGTTGGGGATTAAGGGGTATTTTGTATTGGGCTGTTGAAGGGGGTGTGATTGGGCTAAGCACTTGGGCCAAAATTGGTCAGAAAATTAGACTATAATTGGGCTAGTTGAGAAAATAAAGAAATTAAGAAAGAATTAATTAATAAAATAGCTAAATAGGTATTAAAATGTTAGTTAAGAAAATAACTAATTTAAAATAATAGTTTAAGGGTGTAAACATGTGAAAATTTATTTTAACTCTAGATAAAATGATAAATGCAGTTAATTGCAAAATATAGGTTATTATTGCAAAAATGTGTAATTGGCATAAAAATACAAATGTAATTATAAAAAATGAATTAAAACATTATAAAACATACATGTGGGTGTAAAATAGTAAATTTGGATGATTAACTCATCACAAAATAATCTGAAGGATAATTATTAGATATTTATATAATAAAAATATAAAAGAAATTAATTTTGACCTTTAAAAATTATGAAAAATTATAGAAAATGCTTGTATAGGTTTATAAACTGAATATTGATGCAAGCATGCTATTTTGAGAGTATAAAAATATGAGGAAAAATTGGGTATCAATAGCTAATCGACTTTACAGTCTCCCCGGACGGACCAAGTCTCAATCCCACATGGTGCACGCTCACACGCTCGTCACCTAACATGCTCGTCACCTCTAAATATCCACATCATGTAAGTTTCTCGGGGTTTCATACCCTCAACACTAAGTTTAGAAGAGTGACTTACCTCGAACAAGCAAATTCCAATACCGAGCAAGCCAAGCTATGCTCCAAAAATGCCATCTCGCCCTTTCCGATCTTCGAATGGCTCGAAACTAACAAAAAATAACTCAAATACATCACACTATGCTAAAGGAACCAATCCCATTTGAAAAAGGTCAAATCTTGAATCAAAACCCGAAATTGGTCCGAAAGCCCAACCCAGGCCTGCATGTCGGAATCCGACAAAACTCACAAAATTCGACAACCCATTCAATTACGAGTCCAACCATACTAGTTTCACTCAAATCCGACTCTAATTCGATATTCAAAACACCCAAGGGAGTAACCCACACTCCTAAGCAACCGAGAAATCTCCTACTCCATGCACGCTACATCCTTCACAACTAACCACTCAATTATTCCATGATTCCCATATACCCATAGAGTGTAATACAACCCGTATCCAGAAATTCCCTTACTCGAGTCATCCTCAATCTCAACCACCGTAGTCATAACTGATTCACCAGTATACCTCAAACTGAAACCAATATAACAAATAATTGTCCAATCAATTCGTCGATAGAAGACTCCCCCACTTGGCTCAAAGCCATAGATCAAAACACACAATACCTCACAATGCCCATACTCTATTACTGTCATATTACCGTAGTGAGATTCAACTAAATCCTTCTTAAGCCCAGATAATGCCACCCATCAAATACCTCAAATCATCCGCAAATCTTGTGTTCACCCTTGTAATAGTCAAGCCAACTTCCAAAAGCGATCCAAACTCAAATTGCAACATATATCATACATTAGTAAAAGAGGACTATCCACAAAACATCATAGGGACCACACAACCACAGGACACCTCGTAGGAGATAACCCACCTACTTTGCCTCAAACGAACATCTTCTATGCCCTTCCATAGTCATAACTATTACGCAACCACTTAATCTTCCTGAATCTGAACTCATAACACAACATGAAGATATATTTCACTCCACAACTAAACAACATGAGAGGTCCTTCAACACACCCATAACTCAAGGCCATACACCAAATCAAGACAGAAGTCAAACACCTAATAGTCCCTGCTACATCTCAAGTAAACTCTTCTTGTCAAGTTCGAACAATCTGAACACATCTCACAATAAAATCGTACTCACCATATAGTTATCCAATCACAAATCCCATTAATAAGGACACTAACGAACATAAGCCCCAAAAGCACGTGCTCACACAATCGAAATCTCCATACTCAAGCCACAGACAAAACCTGGGCTCAAGTCCTCCAGATTGTCCCATCGTCAACATGCCAAAAATCACATCTCGCACCTCAACCATGAAATCACAAGTCGTCGATGCACAGCTGATACCGAGCGCTCATGTGTGCACACGAATGTGTGGAAGAAATTTAAAGAGTTATGCTTCAAGGTGAACCGATGTCGTACGATAAGGAAATAAATATGGGAAGTATATCCTAAAGGTCATGTAGCCTCTCGAAGATAGGTATGGACGTCATCATACCGATCTGCAAGACTCTACTAGACACTTGCTCATGACTTATAGAACCTATGAACCTAGAGCTCTAATACCAATTTGTCACGACCCAAAATCCACTAGTCGTGATGGCACCTAACCCAACCTGCTAGGTAAGACAACTTATAATTATACAATTTCAATTATATTAACAAGACAATTAAATGAAAGTAGTTTACAGAATTTATACATTTCCTAAGGACTGGTAGTACAACTCATGATATTCTACGAATAGATTTTTACAAAGCGGAAATGAAATAAATACATAGTCTGTTTGAAAAGCACATAAACAAAGTTTTATAATCTAAGGCTACCCCGAAAAAAGGAGGCAGCTACAACAGGGACGCCGGTACATCTTCAAGTCCCGCAACCATCGAACACAGCATCAACAACAATCAACATTTGCACGCAATGTGTAGAAGCGTAGTATTAGTACAACTGACCCCATGTACTGAGTAAGTAACAGACCTAACCTTAGCTTGAAAATAGTGACGAGCTAACACAAGGTCGGATCCAATACCAATATTTCACAACAGTTCATAACAACATAAGTGCAAGTATAGAAGAGACATCTCAACAGTAAAAATACTCAGCTCGCTCACAGTTCCAGAAAATGGTCATGCTTTTCAAATATCTGAGTGAAAAAAAATCCCGGATCTCTTACCGAAAATGCAAAAAATATGAGTAAGTTTGAAAACTGTAATTGTCCAAATATCCTTTCCACAACAAATAAAATGTTTCATTTTCTTTCCAAAAAACAAGTACAAAATACCTCTCTATGTCCACATATCAATGTGTATAATAAATCATGAATTACATGATACTACATAACATGAGGAAAAATGCATCTATATGCATGTATGTCATGTGTGCATGTAAATTCCACGTATCTCAGAGACGGATCATGTACCCTCACTCTCCGAGTACTAACTATCACTGTCTCGCATCCTCTCTCACTATGCTCAATACTCATCACACTTCATCACTCAGCGTTGTATAATAATTGTTGCGGCGTGCAGCCGATCCACATGTATATATATTTGACTGCGCTCACTGGGGGTGTTCAGACTCCGGACGGGCTCCTTCAGCCACAGTGCTATATTGTTGCGGTGTGCAGCCCGACCCAATACTACTGCAGCGTGTAGCCCGATCCAATACTACTGCGGCGTGCAGCCCGATCCAATGATGCGGTGTGCAGCCCGATCCATATATTGATGTAACATGCATCCCGATCCAAGTACTGTTGCAGCGCGCAACCCAATCCATGTACCGATGCGGCGTGTAGCCCGATCCGATAACATGGCTCAAAGGCTTATTGCGACGTGCAACCCGATCCAACATTACTGCGGCACGCAGTCCGATCCAACATATCTTACACAACTCTCAACCCGGCACTCAGGCCCTATATCAATCATTAGCCTCTCCAAGCTCACAAATATCACAATTACATCCCAAACAAATAATATAACAAGTATTAATCAAATCAGGAGAGAGAGCTGAGATATAATGCATAAGCAAACGGTGACCGAGTACACAATAACAATTAGCAGTCAGTTTGACAAATTCACTACCACTGTGGGTCCCAACAGTATTATCATATAGCCTAAGCATGGTTTCTAACATGTAAGACAGTCAATAACTCAAAAACAAGATGAACAGATAATAACAATGGGCTAATCGACTTTACAGTCTCCCGAGACGGACCAAGTCTCAATCCCACGCGGTGCACACTCACACGCCCGTCACCTAGCATGCGCGTCACCTCTAAATATCCACATCATATAAATTTTTTGGGGTATCATACCCTCAGCACTATGTTTAGAAGAGTTACTTACCTCGAGCAAGAAAATTACAATACCGAGCAAGCCCAGCGATGCTCCAAAAATGCCATCTCGCGCTTTCCGACCTTCGAATGACTCGAAACTAACCAAAAAAAAACTCAAATACATCTCACTATGCTAAAGGAACCAATACCAATCGAAAAAGTTCAAATCTAGAATCAAAACCCGAAATTGGCCCAAAAGCCCAACCCAGGTCTGCATCTCAAAACCCGAAAAACTCACAAAATCCGACAAATCATTCAATTACGAGTCCAACCATACTAGTTTCACTCAAATCCGACTCGAATTTGATGTTCAAAATGCAAAAATCCGTATTATGAAACTCTAGGAAAAAAAAACCCCAGTTTCACTTTAAAATTCATCAACCAATTGCCTAAAATGAAGATAGATTCACGAAATGTAATCAAAATTGAGTAGCGAACACTTACCCCAATCCTTGTGACAAATTTTGCTCCAAAAATTGCCTCAATCCGAGTCCCACGTCTTAAAATATGAAGAAAGAACCAAAACCTCGATATTTATAACTCTGCCCAGCACTTCTGCATATGTGGATAAGTGGCCGCATTTGCGACTTTCGCTTTTGCGGAGAAGGGCTCGCATTTGCGAGACAGGCCGCTTCTGCGATGGCCATGACCGCATCTGCGGTCGCGCTTCCGCGCAATTACCTCTGCACCTGCGGACCTTCACTCCTCAATGAAACCTCACACCTGCGACGCTTGGCTCGCATCTATGGCCATCGCACCTGTGCAATATCAATCGCAGGTGCAGAACACCAGAACCTGCAGCTCCTCAACAATAGCAACATTAAGAAAAATGGTCTGAAATCGATCCGAAAGACACCCGAGCCCCTCGGGTCCCCGTCCAAACATACCAACAAGTCACATAACATAACATGAACCTACTCGAGGCGTCAAAACACACATAAAAACATCGATACGACGAATCACACCTCAAATCAAAATCTATGAACTTTGAACTTCCAATTTCCAAAAATCACGCCGAAACATGCCAAGTCATCCCGAAATGAACCCAAATTCTGGACATAAGTCCCAAATGACATGACGAAGCTATTCTAATTCCTGGAACCACAATCTGAATCTGATATCTTCAAAGTCAACTTCCGGTCAAACTTATGAACTTTCAAACCTTCAAATTTCTAATTTTTGCCAACTTGTGTCGAAACCTTCTAGAAACATCCAAGTGCAAATCCGGGAATATGTCCGAGTCCAAAATAACCATCTGGACCTAACAGAACCATAAAAACTCCGTTTCGAAGTGATATTATCAAAAGTCAAACTTGGTCAACTATCTCAACTCAAAGCCTCAACCATGAAATTCATTCTCCCAGACCGATTCCGAATAACCTGAAAAACCAAAATCGACGATTCACATAAATCATAATACATCACACGAAGCTACTCACGCCTGCAAACTATCGAGCAAAGTGCAAATGCTCAAAATGACCGGTCGGATCGTTACAACTGCTTAATGTGTTAGTAAGTTTCATGCTACTATAACAACTAAAGAACAGCTTTTTAAAGCTGAAAAATCTCCCAGTAGTATTCCATTTAACTTGTTTATCAATGAGACAAATCAACAAGGAATACCATTGACAGCAAAATGCAGCTCAAACCCCACCCATGATGCTTCTTAAATCCTGCACCAATTGTCTTTTCTTAATTTCAATTTCCCCCATGCTCACCTAGCGTATGTTACCAAAGAGTTCCACCCAATTGACATGGAATGAAATAGGTCATTTCCACTATATGCAAATAATGTGGATGGAGACAATATGCCTCACCAGAAGATGAGTTTAATACATATATTTAAGAATGCTTGTTTTACAACATTTACTTGTGTAATTTCTTTTTCTAATCGATGTAAAAGCCTTTTTGAAGTCAATAGAGTTCATGGACTATTTACATGTAAAAAAAATTGTGGAGTCACTGGAGTTCATCAACGTATTTGTATGGTGTTGCATTGAAAAGTGGGCTGGTATGTATGTTGTTACTTGTTACTTGTATGGTGTTGTATTGATTTTGTTTTTGTTATAAGCTTTTTGATGAATATCTGAGTGGCAAAAATTTGTTTAGAGGATTGATATAATCGACCTCAATTTGTTTGGAATTAAGGCTTTGTCTATTATTGATGGCGAGCTCTATACTAAAGAGTTTTCTCGTGTATTTACTATATAGTATATGACAATTACTGCAATTAATGGTTTCATCTGATGATACTTTAAGAAAATAAAGATATGTGTTGGCCCAAGAAATTGAATGGTTTTGAAGATTGACAAAGGAACTCAAAGATGATCTAGGTCCATCACAGAAGACATAGACACATGCAGAGTTAAAGGCACGTAAGGTGCACATACAGGAGATAAACGAAATCTGGGAAATAAGAGATATCTCCTGATCGATGAGATTGTAAAATGATAAGGAGAAGGGCTCCTTATTCAGTAAGAATAGAATCAAAGATAAGGAAGGACTTGAGGAGTTGAGATTAATTAGAACTCTTCCACGAAGGAAGAGTAGCATTAGAACTCTAGTAAATCTCTCGTCTACTAATCCTATATATTGCAGATTGTTCTTATTGTACAGGTACGTACAAAAGCAGAAGTTAAGTAAGAATTAAGAGAAAAATTAGCAAGGCAAATATTTCAAGCAGTTCGTGTGTGATTTAAGTGTGCGACTCTGAAGCTACTTGAACCAGCTAGAAGAACTACTTTCAAGTGTTGTCTTTTAGTCTAGTTTACTTGTAGTATGGAATTTCAACTTGTACCTTTTCAACTGTATCTTGAAGCATATGTAATAGGTACTGTGTGTTTCAAGTTATATCTAGCTTGGAGTTTGTCGCAAATAGTAAGAGGCTAGTTTTCCACAAAGGGATTAGAGGTAATCCTAGGTTTACAAAAGAGTTCTTGCAAATGCTGTTTGGCTCACTGATTTAGTAAAGAGTTTGGGAAAATCCTACTGGGAAGTAGGTCGTGGTTTTCACCTTTTAAGCTAGGTGTTTTCCACGTAAAAATCTCTATTTTCTTTATTTTCTGTATTTATTATTCCACAAACATTAGAGGTTGGAACACATGGATGAACATGGTCCTTCTATAACTAGTGCACGCAAAAATCATACAACATATAAATCACCCTCCCCCTCCCCCCTCTTATGTGGTATTGACGTTTAGAAAATCAATTGGTATTAGAGCGGGTTATCCTTGAAGAGGCCAACACCTTAGGAAAAGATCAATATGAGTGCACCACGTGGGAACTGGCAAGGACAATCAACTGCGAGGCCTCCACTCTTCAATGGCCAGTACTACTCTTGGTGGAAGAACAAGATGAGAGACCATATAATTGGAGAAGACTACGAATTATGGGATATTGTTACTGATCGTCCTTTGGCCACCATGAATACAAATGATGAAGGAGTAGATGTGCCAAAGACTAGAGTTGACTGCCCTGCTGAGGATTTGAGAAAGTGGGAGAAAAATGTTAAGGCCAAGAAGTGGCTTGTGTGTGGACTTGGTCCAGATGAGTACAGCAGAATTCAAAATTGTACCAATGCCAAGGACATTTGTGACACTTTGCAAGTGGCTCATGAAAGAACTGCTCAAGTGAAGAGATCCAGAGGTACTATACTATATTCTCAATATGTGAATTTCTCAATAAAGGAAGGAGAGACCATTCAAGAGATGTACACTGGGTTCACTACGTTGACTAATGAACTGAAATCTCTTGGAAGGACTCTTCTTGAGGAAGTCAAGGTTGAGAAGATTTTGACAAGGGTTCTACCAGTCTCTTGGGAGAGCAAGATCACTGCAATTCAAGAATCCAAGAATATTGCAACTCTCAAACTGGATGAGCTAACTGGAAATCTTACTGCCTATGAACTTAGAAAGTAGATAATGAAGATGGATGCTCCCAAGAAGGAAAGGATTCTGGCTCTGAGAATCATTGAAGAAGCAGATCTGGAAGAGGATGAAACGGCTATGATCACCAAGGATTTCAAGAAATATCTTATGAGAGGAAAGGGCTCCTCAAGAGGTGTAAACTACAACAAGGCAAGGGTATCGAAAAAAACGACTAATGAGGGCTGCTACAAATGTGGGAAGACTGATCATCACATCAAGAACTGCCCTCAGTAGGAAGTTGAATGGAAAAAGGAAAGAACTGAATGAAGGAACCGGAAGAAGGAATAGGTTCATCCCAATAAGAACAAAGTATCAACAAAGGCTATGGTCGCTGCTTGGGGAGAAAGTTCAGATGAGGAGTCAGATGATAAAGACGGAGATGAACAAGCAATTATGGCAATTGGTGATTCAGATGAGGAATCTCATGAGGAATATGAGGTAAGTATATTTCATCTCAAAGACAAGATTAAGTTCTTGTCCAAAGAAAAACTCTCCGAATTACTGATAGACTTTATTGATGAATCTAAGGTAATTAATAAGGAGAAGGAACATCTGTCTAAGGAGTGTGTAATTTTAAAAGCAAAGTGCAAAAACCTGGAACTCAGAGTAAGTGAGACTGTGAGTGAAAACACTGCTCTAAATAACCAGGTTCATCCACTTGAGACAAATATCCTAGAGTTAAAATCTGAAAATCTAAAATTGAAACTAGGAATAGTAAGAAGATAGCTGACAATTCTCAACTCACCTTAGAAGAAAATGTAGGTAAATTAAAAGATAAGTTGTATAGGAAGGATGAACAAATAAGAGAATTGAAGGAGGAATTTGGTAAGGTCAAGCATGAACTAGTCAGAACTTGTAATTGGATTAGATCCTCCGATGCTTTGACATGGCTACAGAAACATCATAGTAGCAATAGGAGAGGACTTTACTTTGGGATTCAACTGCCTAAATGGGATCCTAAAAGAAAGTACCTCACCCTTCCTGAGAACAAAATATGTACCCACTGTGATAAGAGTGGTCACTACAAAAGTGAGTGTAATGCAAAAGAGCAGGCCGGTCAAAAGAATAAAAGTTTTGTTCAAGGGAAGAATTGGTTACCAAATTGGGCTAAAAGAAATTTAATTCATCCTTTTGCTTATAGAAAGGGACCCAAACTAGTTTGGATTCCTAAGACTAACCCATGATTTCTTTTGTAGTGAAAGGAAGTAGCCAAATATGGTACATGGATAGTTGCTGCTCAAAACACATGACTGGCAACAAGAACCAGTTCCTTTCACTTGAGGACCTCAAGGGAGGAAATGTATCCTTTGGAAATGGAAAGAAAGGTGAAATCATTGGGGTTGGTAAGGTAGGTAAGGATGACACACGTTCCAGTGAGAATGTCTACCTGATAGATGGCTTGAAATATAGTCTAATCAGTGTGTCCCAACTTTGTGACAGAGGTAACTTGGTAGCATTCACCTCTACAAAATGTTTTGTAATAAATCTTATCACTGACAAGATTGTTTTGCAGGGAAAAAGAGTGAACAATATATACATCATAGATCTGTCAACACTTTCAGAAAATTAATTGACATGCTTAAGTGTGTTGGACAGTGATCCGCTCCTTTGGCATAAGAGACTTGGACATGCAAGTCTGAGTCAACTCAACAAACTAGTCTCCAAAGACTTAGTGATAGGTTTGCCTAACATTAAGTTCAAGGAAGACAAATTTTGTGAGGCTTGTGCAAGGGGGAAGCATGTAAGATCCTCTTTCAAAAGCAAGAAAGTAGTAAGTACCACCAGAATGATTGAACTGGTCCATATGGATCTTTGTTGTCCTATGAGAACCTTAAGCAGAGGTGGTAAGAGATACGTGATGGTGCTTGTTGATGACTATTTTAGATTTACCTGGACATTGTTTCTAAAATATAAAGATGAGGCATTCGACATGTTTACTTATTTTGTTAGAAAAATTCAAAAACAATTAGGAAATCAACTTGCATCAAATAGGTCTGATCATGGCACTGAATTTGAAAATGCTAAATTTGCTGATTTTTGTGATGAGCATGGCATAGATAACAAATTTTCTTCCCCTAGAACTCCACAACAAAATGGATTGGTTGAAAGAAGAATAGGACACTTGAATATTAGGCTAGGACTATGCTTCTTTCTAGTAAACTACCTCATAGCTTCTGGGAAGAAGCTATTAATACAGCATGCTATTTAATAAATAGGTGCATGACTAGACCACTTGTAGAGAAGACTCCCTATGAGTTACTTAAAGGGAGAAAGCCCAATATATCCCACCTTAGGGCTTTTGGTTGCAAGTGTTTTGTGCACAACAATGGTAAAGACTCCCTAGGTAAGTATGATCCCAGAAGTGATGAGGGAGTATTCTTGGGATATTTTTCAAATAGTAAGGCTTATAAAGTCTATAACAAAAGAACTATGTGTGTTGAAGAAAGTGTGCATGTAGTTTTTGACAAAACTAACATTCTTTCTGAGAGACAGGAACAAGAAGATGAAGAAATTGGGCTGGTCAGAAACTCAGTCCAAACTGGAGCAACACTGGAGGAAGGAACATGTGATGGAACAGGTTCATCCCATCCTAGAAACATGATAGGGGGAACTGAACAATAAACTAATTTCCAAACCTCATTAGAACATGTACCTGATCCTGTTCCACAACAACAAGGCACTGAAGGAACTTCAAGGAGTAACCAGTTGGTTGCAAAACCATACAGGTATCAAAGTTCTCACCCTGTTGAGAACATTATCATTGATCCAACATCTAGAATAAAAAATAGATCCTCTTTGAAGAATATTTGTGCTTTTGATTCTTTCCTATCTCTTACTGAACCTAAAAATGTTGATGAGGCTTTGAAGGATGCAGACTGGGTAAATGCAATGCAAGATGAACTCAACTTATTTGAAAGAAGTCAAGTTTGGCATCTGGTGACAAGACCCTTGGATAGATCAGTAATTGGCACAAAATAGGTCTTCAGAAACAAACTTGATGAAGATGGAACAGTTACAAGAAACAAGGCAAGATTGGTGGTTCAAGGATATAGTCATGAGGAAGGCATAAACAATGATGAAACCTTTGCTCCAGTGGCAAGGTTGGAAGCAATAAGACTCCTCATAGCCTTTTCTGCTCACATGGAATTCACCTTCACCAAATGGATGTCAAGAGTGCCTTCCTAAACGGCTATCTAAAAGAAGAAGTGCTTGTCAAGAAACCCACGGGTTTGAGAATAAGGAGAATCCTGATCATGTGTACAAACTTAAAAGCACTGTATGGACTCAAGCAAGCTCCCAAAGCATGGTATGAAAGGTTATCAAAATTTTTTGTTGAGCATGACTCCAAAAGAGGTAAAATTGATAGTACCCTATTCTTAAAGGAAAAAGGTAAAGATCTCTTGGTAGTTCAGATATATGTAGATGACATAATCTTTGGAGAAACTACTGAAAAGCTAAGTAAATAATTTGCTAAACTAATGGGGAGTGAATTTGAAATGAGCATGATGGGTGAGCTTAATTTCTTTTTAGGCTTACAAATTAAAAAAAATTCAAATGTAACTATGATCCATCAGCAAAAGTATGTGAAAGAGTTGCTTAAAAGGTTTAAAATGGAAGATTCCAAAGAAATTGACACTCCTATTGCAACAGCCTCAAAACTAGATGTAGATGAACCTGGTTCATCTGTTGATCAAAATTTGTTTAGGGGAATGAATTGTTCATTGTTGCATCTCACTGCTAGTAGACCTGACATTTTTTTCAGTGTAGGACTTTGTGCAAGATTTCAGGCTAATCTAAAAGAATCCCACCTAACTGCAGTAAACAGAATCCTGAGATACTTAAAAGGTACCACTGATCTATATATTTGGTATCCAAAAGGCAGCAACTTTAATCTTCTGGGATATGCTGATGCAGACTATGCAGGTTTTCTAGTGGATAGAAAAAGCACCTCAGGTATGGCACATTTTCTGGGCTCATGTCTTGTATCTTGGGCCACTAAAAAGCAGAATTCTGTATCTCTATATAATGCTGAGGCTGAGTATGTTGTTGCAGCCTCATGTTGTGCTCAACTGTTTTGGATTAAACAGCAACTGATAGATTTTGGAATCAATGTTGGATGTATCCCTATCTTTTGTGATAACACTAGTGCTATCAGTATGACAAAGAACCCCGTTCATCATAAAAGAACAAAGCACATAGATATTAGACATAATTTCTTAAGGGACAATTATGAGAAGGGATTGATCTCTATAGAATTTTGTGCTACTGATAAACAGATTGCTGACATATTTACAAAAGCACTGAGTATAGAGTATTTTGAAAGGAACAGGTTAGAGTTAGGGATGATTAAGATCACCTAATTAAACTAGTTCAGAATGTACATGAAAAAAAAATTATATTTTTTTGGCTAGAAATTCTGAAATTTGTGTAAATACTCAGATTAATTGTTACTCAGTCTCATGCTGTAAATAGCATACTCTTTTGCCATATTTTGAGATGACTCATTGGTTACTAATGTTGTTTTCTCTATTGTTTAAAATTGAGGCTTGGTCAAGAGGATTCTGACATGATGAACCTGGTTCATCAGTGTTGGTTCATTTGAAAGGAGAGGTATGTATTCTCCATTATACACACTTTGAAATATTAATTGTTAATCATGAGAAGGACTCTATCTAATCAAGATCTTTTCAAAATCTATACTTATCCCACTTATGAACCAGTTCCATCTACCCTAAGAGTCCAATAAAATTAAACCGCCTAGAACCTAGGGAAGCAGTAACCGTCACCTATAAATGATCAGTTGCAGAGGTGATAAGACCTCTATTTGACTCAAAAAGGATGTCGTTATATATTAATTACTTCTCTCTTTTAAAACACCCATCATCACCTCTGAAATCACTCACCAACTCTACAACTGTCGAAACCCTTTCATCTTCCTTACTCTCATTCTCAATCCAAATTTTCTTATTCCATCTTCAATCAAAAATGTCTAACCCTTCGAACAACACTGGTACTCCATCACCTGTTACTCCATCTTCGACCTCTTCAACACCTCCACCACTAAGTCCTGCTCATTCTAAATCTAGTCCCACTATTCCTCAACCTAGACCTAGTCCAGAACCCAAAAAAAGAAGGGTT
The DNA here is from genome assembly GCA_005239505.1 of Nicotiana paniculata. Taxonomy (NCBI): domain Eukaryota; kingdom Viridiplantae; phylum Streptophyta; class Magnoliopsida; order Solanales; family Solanaceae; genus Nicotiana; species Nicotiana paniculata. The sequence goes on from ML351856.1 coordinate 101,562, forward strand.
AAAATGCTTGCCAGAAAAAATAGTGCTACAGGTTCTCTTGCCAGAAAATTGAATGCCAAACTACAAGCCAGTCAGGCTCAAGAATCAGATAATTCAAGTGACTCGTTTAAATCAGCTACTGAGGAAGCAGCAGGATCATCTAATTCTGAACAGGTATCATTTGTACCAAAGATCACTTCTGAGAATATGTCTGAAATAGCAGAGAACTTAGAAAACAGGTTTGTTTTGGTTAGGTCTATGATATATGTGGAGTTGCCAAAAATAAGACTAAGAGGTGGTAAAAATAAAATTGACATGGAAAAAGAGAGAGAGGGAGTTCAGAGTGAAGCGAGTGGAACAGGGGGAAGAAACTATTAGTTTGTCTATCTGTGGTACTGAAATAGTAGTAATAGAAGAGGGAGCCAAGAAGTAAGGGGGAAGTGAATCAAGAGAAGCGGCTGAGGGATTAAAAAATCTAGGGAAGTCTACAGATAAACCTGGTTCATCTACTGAGGAAACCTTAGCAGATCTTCTGAAGAAGTTAGGTGACTGTTATAAACCAAAGAAGAAAGAACTCCCAAGGTTCAAAATTCTGGAACAGCTGGAGCAAGTAAGAAGATGAAAGCCACTCCCTCTGCTGATTCTAAAATTCCTATTCCAAGAGGAAGAACCACAAGAAGCACACTAAGGCAGACTAAGGAGTAGTTATAGAAAGCCTTGGAGGAGAGTAAAAGAAAGAGGGCTACAAAGGGAAAGGAGAAAGTTGCTGAGCCTGTAGAGGCTGTTGAGATTGATGAGATGGACCTGGTCCATCAATATGAACAAATGGCAGGGGTTGAGATTCAGACTCCAAAACCAAAGAAAGCCAAGACTTCCTCCAAGAAGTCTGCACCAGTGTCTGCTGAACCCTCAATTGTAGCCAAGAGAACCAGGTCTATAGTAAAACCTAAGAAAGTGCAAACTGCTGAAGATGATGACTGGAGTGATGAGGATGGAGCTGAATCGGATGGAGAGAAGGATAATTTGACAAAATTTGGGAAGTGCACCATTCTGAAAGGGAGGTTAATGAAAGATTTGGAAGAAGCATGCATGATCTTATTGTTGGATAAGCTGGAGGTGCAGGGCTGGAAGGACACGGTACTTCAGTTGGATGGAAGATTGGCCACAAATGAGATAGTTGAATTCATAGAAAATGTTGGTGTCAATGATGGGAGAGTCACTATCCCAGTAAAGGGGATAGAAATTTCTTTTGATGCCAAAGAATTAGGAAAGATCCTTGGCATTCCATCTGAAGGCTATGATGACTACACTAGGCAAAAATGGCCAAGCTTAGATGATCTTCCAACTGCTCTGCAAATCACAAGAAAATTCTGCGACAATGAAGAGGAGGATGAACCTAAGGCAGTCTACAAGAGTGAGATTAAGATCCCACACAAAGTTGTATTTGAGTTTATCAACAAGTGTGAACTGCCAAGACAGGAGAGGAGGCACATTGAAAATTACATGGATTTAGTCCTGATGGAGTGCCTGGACAGTGGGAGGCAGATAAATTGGCCCTACTTCATCATTCAGCTACTGGATAGAGTGGTAAATGGCTCCAAAGCCCATGCCATTCCATATGGCTTCATTCTTACCTCTGTACTTATTCACTACAAGGTGCCTCTGAAGAAAGCAGAGATGGCCTTAAGAAAGGATCACTTTGACATAAATACTCTTTTGGCTTGTGACTATGCTGTCAATATCACTGTAAATGAACCTGGTTCATCCAGGAAGACACCTGTGAACAGCAAAGTCAGAGCACTTGTGCAGGAGAGTGGGGCGAAGGATGCAGCCTGGCAGAAGTTGAATCTGAGAGGGATGCTCTCAGAACTGAGCTTGATAAAGAGAAGGAGAAGAATGAGAGAATCCTTAGGGATATGCTATCTCTTCTCCAATCCAAAAACACATCTCTGAGCTCTTCCCAACCTTAGTAGTCCAACCTGTCTTAGTACTTCAGTGACCCAGATTAGGGATTTTTGTTTTTTTTTTCTCATTGTTTTAACTGTTTTTATTTCTTTCTGTGGATTGTGGATGATTAATGCCTTCTATCAATGAATTTTGTTGTTTTTGCTCTAACTCTTGTCTCTTTTTGTTTGATAGTTTGAATTGTTGGTTCACTATTGATGATTAATCCATGATTGCACTTGAAGTTGCCCTAGTGTCCATGAGTAATTCTTAAATATCTAGGACTTTTCAAAATTTGCAACTTTTCGATGATGCCAAAAGGGGGAAAATGGTTATGTGCTACTCTTAACATGTGATATTTATAACCTAATAAACCTGGTTCTTTTATGATAAATGCTTAATACTCTAAAATGTGTCAATGTTGGATTAAGTTGGTTACAGGCCTAAGCACAGAGTTTGTCATCGTCAAAAAGGGGAAATTTGTTGGCCCAAGAAATTGAATGGTTTTGAAGATTGACAATGGAATTCAAAGATGAACCAGGTCCATCACTGGAGACATAGACACATGAAGAGTTAAAGGCACGTAAGGTGCACATACAGGAGATAAACAAAATCTGGGAAATAAGAGATATCTCCTGATCGAAAAGATTGCAAAATGATAAGTAGGACTCCTTATTCAGTAAGAACAGAATCAAAGATAAGGAAGGATTTGTGGAGTTGAGATTAACTAGAACTCTTCCACCAAGGAAGAGTAGCATTAGAACTCTAGTAAATCTCTCGTCTACTAATCATATATATTGCAGATTGTTCTTATTGTACAGATACGCACAAAAGCAGTAGTTAAGCAAGAATTGAGAGCAAAATTAGCAAGGCAAATTTTGCAAGCAGTTCGTGTGAGATTTAAGTGTGCGACTCTGAAGCTACTTGAACCAGCTAGAAGAATCAGTTTCAACTGTTGTATTTTAGTCTAGTTTACTTGTAGTATGGAATTTCAACTTGTACCTTTTCAGCTTTATCTAGAAGCATATGTAATAGGTATTGTGTATTTCAAGTTATAGCTAACTTGGAGTTTGTCGCAAATAGCTAAAGTCTAGTTTTCCACAAAGGGACTAAAGGTAATCCTAGGTTTATAAAAGAGTTTTTGTAAATGTTGTTTGGCTCATCGATTTAGTAAAGAGTTTGAAAAAATCCTACCGGGAAGTAGGTCGTGGTTTTTCACCTTTTGAGTCAGGTGTTTTCCACGTAAAAATCTCCGTGTTCTTTATTTTCTGTATTTATTATTCCGCAAACAGTAAAGGTTGGAACACATAGATGAACCTGGTCCTTCTATAACTAGTGCACGCGAAAATCGGACACCACACAAATCACCCCTCTTATGTGGTAGTGACGTTTAGAACATCAATATGCTATAGCTTCCTCCCCATTGCGATGGTCCTGTTTTTTCATGTTTAGCGATGCAAGAAACTTCCAGAATTGCTATGATAAGAGCTTTTGATACGTTACCCGCAAGTGCATCATTTCTGCATGAATACCTACCAAGTTAAATGCATAAAAGCTATCAAATTTCAGTAAAAATAAAATATTTCCTTGTAGCTTTACTGCTTGATGTTTCAGATGTGCCTTGCGTACATATACACTATTGTTTAGATTTTCATTAAGTACATATAAACTATTGTCTAGATGTTAACTTGAAAAAAATTCTTAGTTCTTGGTTGAGGATTATCCTTCTAGGTTTTCGTAAATGACACGACGGTTATATAACATAGTTTTCCTAATTTATTTTTGTTTATATTCATGCAGCCTCGTTTACATTGCTATTTTATTTTTGAAATGTATATATATTAAACTTGGTGAATTTAGACACTTTTTCAGGTAAGAGGTCAAATTATTAATAGAATAAAATTGAAAAAATTTATTCAATATAATTTTCTAATGATAATTATAATATCTTATTAAAGGAATTTTTTTTTGAATATTTTTACAGGTTTTTGAAAGCTAAAGTTTACAAATCAATATGCGGGTTTTGAAGACATTCAATCAGTAGTCGTTTGCTTTGCAAGGAATGTTGGACAAAATATCATATTAAATTCAGGGATTAGCTAGAAGTACTTTCCAAAAAACATTTCACCATGGTTGTACAGTGCCACTAATTTTTTGTCAGTAACTATTATATATGAAACCATATCTTTCATTATATTCTTTTTTTGTGATTAAATGTTCAATTTGTAGAATGAATATATCTGGTTTGAAAATTTATGAAAAATTAGAATTTTGGACCACCCATGCTTAGTCCTAAATAAGATTAAGGACTAGATCTTCTTGTCCTTAAAAGCGTTTTGCGATCGGTAAACTCGTCGCTAATGTTTGAAGGCACTAAATATTATATGACATTGTTTACAGTAAAGACCATATTTCTGGTCCCTAAAAATATCAACGGACCACATTCCAACTAGTCGTTAATACCTTTCAAAGACCAGTATTAGTCTGGTCGCTAAACACATTTAGAGACCAGATGTTAAACCCATCGTTAATAACCTTTAACGGCGAAGGATCTAGCGACCGGTGATGACCGGTTCTAACTGGTCGCTATATATATTTTAGGACCAGAAATAAGCTTTTAGGGACATTATTCTCGTCCCTAGAAGTCATTTTTCTTGTAGTGATTTCCTTCTTCGCGAACGCGAAGAAAAAATTTCCATCAGCAAAATCCTTTTTCGCGAATGCGAGAGGCTCATCGCGACCGCGAAGAACAACACCAGACCTCAGAAAATCAGCATCTAAAGTAGCCCAAAATGATCCGATAACACCTGAAACATATCTGAAACATATCTGAAACACATCTGAGGCCCCCGGAACCCCAACCAAATATACTTACAAGTCTTAGAACATCATACGAACTTAGTCGAGGTCACAAATCTTACCAAAAAACTTCGAAATCATGAATCGCACCCCAATTCAAGCTTAATGAACTTTATAAAATCAAACATTTACATTCGATGTCGAAACATATCCAAGCACGTTCGATTAACCTCAAATTTTGCACACAAGTCACATTAGACATTACGGACCTACTCCAACTTCCGAAATCGAAATCCGACCCCGATATCAAAAAGTTTACTCCCGGTCAAACTTCACAAAAACCTTCAAATTTCTAACTTTCGCCAAATGACCCCCTAAATGACCTTCGGACCTCCAAATCCATCCGAACGCGCTCCCAATACCAGAATCACCTTACGGACCTATTCCCAGGCTCGGAATCCCAAACGGACATCGATAACATTTAAATACACTTTCATCCCAAATTTATGAAATCCTTCCAAATGCTAACTTTTCACAATATGCACCAAAATGCTCTCGGGCCATCCAGAACCCGATCCGGACATACGCCCAAGTCCAAAATCATCATATGAATCTGTTGGAAGCTTCCAATCCTAATTTTGAGGTCGTTTACTTAAAAATCAAGTCTTAGTCAATTCTTCCAACTTAAAGCTTCCGAAATGATAATTTTCTTTCCAAATCAACTCCGAACTTTCTGAAATTCAATTCCGACCACGCGTGCAAGTCCTAATACCTGAAGTGAAGTTGCTCAAGGCCTCAAACCGCTGAACGACGCGTTAGAGTTCAAAACAACCTATCGATTCGTTATATCACAAATGAGTGCAAATATGGGTGGCCATTAGGCCTTTTCGTCTTTCCTTTTTCTACCGTTTCTTGTCGATTGACTAATACTATCTCATTGAAGTATGCCTTCTTATCCGTCGAATAAACATTCTCATCCGATACTTTAATTCGTACCTACATTGTATGAATTAGAGGTGGCAAAATTATTTTAGTAGAAACAGGCTGGTTTTTAACTAGTCAAATTGTTGGGCTAAAAAGGGGTCATGATTAGTGTAACCCAATGCGTCGAAATGGAATTAAAATCCAAAGTACAAAATCAAATTTGCAGACTAAGAATTATGCTAATTTGGAAAAAATTAAGCTACTACTTTACAAAAATTACATCATCTTTTACATTTTCTTTTTCAGAACCAAAATTAAAAAAGAGAGGCAGTTGGGTCATGTTGGGCGAGTTGATTTATGATGCGTTATTTAGTTTGATTATTTTGAGTCAAGAAATTTTGATCTTTCGGCTAGTTCACATTTGATCCAACCCACACATTTGTCACTTGAACTTGAGATGCATATTCTCTCCAGTTCATTCTCTTACAAAGATTAGCATCAACTAAGAATAGGGTTTTTCTAGTGGGAGAATACCATAAAAAGGTAGGATTCTTGGCAAGTTGGCATAGTACAAAAACCAAATAAGCATACAGGCACCACACAATATAAACAATACTGCTCATATAAATAGCCATAGCTAGCTCCTCCCTATGATCACGAATTGCAATAACTTTGCAATAACATCTTCTATCATCATGCCAAGAATAGATCCTTTGATAGTTGGTCGTGTGTTAGGAGATGTTTTAGATCCATTCACAAGGTCTGTTGACCTTAGAGTGGCTTACAATAATAGGGAAGTCAACAATGCATGTGGCTTGAAACCTTCTCAAATTGTTATGCAACCTAGGGTTCAAATTGGAGGGGATGATCTTCGAAACTTTTAAACTCCAGTAAATCATATTCCTTCTGTTTTACTTTATTTCACTATTACTATTTGAAAAAAATAAAAATAAAAAAGTTTTTTTTCTGATCACAATTTTTTCAAATAAGAAAATGGACAGTCTAGTGCACTAAGTCCCCCCTCTGTGTGGAGTCCAGGGAAGGATCGGATCCCATTGGGTCTTATATACGCAGTCTTACCTTGCACTACTGCAAAAGGCTATTTATGTTGCTTGAACTCATGACGTTTGGTCACCCGATTTTTTCAAATACATTTTAAATATTTTGAATTATTAAGTACTGCATGTCACTTATAGTACTTTTTATGTAGTTTTTAAATATGTAAATTTTATTTTAAAAGGTCTAACAAATTATAATTGATTCGCACTGAAATTTAAGCAGTTTGACCCCATATTCCAAACCCCACCACGTAAAATGAAAAAGGAGGAAATATATATATATGATGGTGTTCTTTGTCTTTCTTAATGTGGAATATTTTGGTGACATTTGAGATTTTTTGCTCTTTTTTTCCCCAAGGTTATGGTTGATCCAGATGCTCCAAGCCCAAGCAACCCTAACTTGAGGAAGTATCTACACTGGTTAGTCAAGTTTAACAAGTTCAACATATATATATATATAGCGCTTCTTGTAGTTTCTCTTTTCAACAAAAGACATATTTAATTATGTATACTTATTACATACTGTAGGAAAAAACAGAAGCTGTTCTTGTAGTTGAAAGATAGGAAATTGTAGGGTTCTTTTTAAGTGTTGCATGAGCTTCATCCATCTATATCATTTCAAGCTTATACAATATACCTTTTTGAAGAGGTTAGGCTGCATATATATACCTCTTGTACATGTACTAGTTGCTTCAGTCTCAACGCAGATATGACATATGTTATAAAGGATACTACTCTTTATTACAATGAAAAAGAAACACAAAATCATCAAAAAGTCAAGCATCGAGAAATATTTTGTGATGGAAGAATGAGATCGTCACAAATATGTCAAAATTTCGTTCACATTTATATATTCTGTCATAAAATTGTCACAAGTTAGTCACAATTTTGTAGTAGATCTTCGGTCAAAAATATTCCGGCACAACTTTTTTTCTTGTAGTGAAAACAATTATGTGACAATAAGTTCTAAATGAAATTGTTTCTAAATAAAATGCTCAACCAAAAATCTTATTTGAAAAATCATTGGAACTGAAATACAGGAAACACATAAAACTGAAAACGAGGAAAATAACAGTGGGCTTCTCTCTGTCTTTAGCTGGTCGTATTATATTATCCTTTTCAATATTTTGTCTAGAATTTATATTATTCGGATTTATAAGTTTTGATTTTTTTTTAAATATTGTAATTATTATTAAGAGTAATTAACTATCACTATATGTCTTTTTTTTTTTTCCTAACACTTTCTTTATTATATTTTTGTAGGCTGGTCACAGATATCCCAGCAACTACAGATACAAGCTTTGATAAATCCTCCTATATTACAGATCATGAGTTGCTTCTTTGTACTAAAATCCTTTCTGCATAATTAGTTTGTCATTTCATTAGGTTAGATGGGTGTTGAATTAATCAACATTCTTAATTAGGTACAGTTTAAGTTCTATGCACTCATGCTGTAAACAAATTTGCACAATTAGGTCATTTGTATGTAATAGCATTAATTAATAACTTCGTACGAACGGTACTATAATTTACTATTAGAGGTAACATATATACAACTTATAATGTCAATTCTATTTACTGTATCAGTGTATATATAACTAAAATCCTTTTACTTGATATTTTGTTGCATTGCAGGAAATGAAGTTGTATGCTACGAGATTCCACTACCATCATTGGGAATTCATCGCTTTGTTTTTGTGTTGTTTCGACAGTTTCGGTGTGTATGCACCAGGTTGGCGTCAGAATTTCAACACAAGAGGCTTTGCAGAACTTTACAATCTTGGTTTGCCTGTTGCGGCTGTTTATTTCAATGGCAATCTGGAGAGTGATACCTTTAGTTATGTGCGGCGGCCACTAGTACCACTCTCCTGATGACAATTGAAGTAAACAGCCGCAACAGGCAAACCTATATATATATATATATAAAGCTTTATTATTATTAATTAAGTCGTGAATATTACTAAAAGTTTTGCAGAAATATCTGCACTTTGTTTGATGTATATTAATATCTACTATTGGTTTGCATATGATATATAATTGTATTAGTTTCAAGGTTTGATGTTACCTGATAACGCTTAACTATGCCTTATAAAAAGTATTAAGCGATCGTCACAAATATAATTTAATTTATAAGTCCGGAGTCGAATCCCACAAAGAACTAAGGCTTAGCTACGGCTATTCAATATTGCTAAGAAAACAAGCTCGAACAATTCCTATGTTATAAATATTAAGATTCTTGTATCGAATTAACTAGCAAATTAAATTAGTAGATTAACAACTAGGGATACTACGGGTTGAAAAAGATTAAGGAGGTCTAAAGTTATGATTTCCCCAATTGTCAGAATCCTTCCCGCTATGTCTTCTATAATTTCGCCTAAGTATTCTCTACTGATCATGAGCGCTCTGAGTGTTGTAATTCTCTCCCGAGTAACTACCACAAATTACTAGACAAATTCTCGCGAATTACGCTACCTGGCATTAAATACGGCTCACTCGGATCGAACAAAGGTTTCGTTATCCCTAATCCCACCTTTAAAACCTCCGCATTGATCTCTCATATACGTTAGGAGTGATGTTGTTCAACAACTACCTAAATATGCACTATCTGCCGAGTAATACATACTAAATAGGCACAGTCGATTGAGAGCTCTTCAACCAACCACAATATAAACGTAGTTGAACAAATAGAGAAAAGCTACGGCAAATCTATATTAACGTAACAGGAAAATCATCCTTCAAGAGGTTCCATCAAAATACTAAATAACAAATTAGCTATTCATAATAGTATGCAAAACTACAAAACTAAAATTCATAACCAATAATGGAAAATAGGAACAAGGAAGTGAAAAACTTGTAGAAGAATTCTCCGTCTTGTTCCTAATGTGTTCTTGCCTCCTTAGGTCGAATTCCTAGTAAAAATTGTATTTAATCTCCGTCTCCCTTTTAAAAATAATGTTTAATGATTATTTATACGTGTATGAAAAAACCTAAAAAAATATAATCCAGTCCAAAATTAAATAGAAGACAAAATAAGTCTTAAAAACCCGGACCACGTCGCTCTGGACTGCGTTTGGCGAGCTCAAACGCGAGAAACAATCTCGCGTCAGCCCTCGCGACGCGAGCTTAAACGCGAGATAGTTGCCTCGCGTCGCTGACATCTCCAATTTGTTGCCTAACTTTTGCTTCAGCTTTCATTTTGATTTCTGCCTTGCTCTTTCTCATTTATTACTTTTCAAATTCTTCTTTTGTCTTCTTTTAATTTCTTGTCTTCTTTTGATTTTTTTGTCCCCCAATTAAATAATCGCAATTTCATTTTTATAGTATATAAAATTCACATAAATTTTTTATTTTATTTTCGTTTTCGACTTTAATATGTTTACACATAAAATAAATTCAATTAAGCATAAATATAATATAATTTAACATTAAAGTATCTAAATATAAAGTAAGTAATGCACTAAAAATATATAATTATAGCCAAACATCATTACCCATTAGTAAGCCTTGCTCATTGCTTCCTTGATTGTCTCCTGCTCTCCTTCGTTATATAACTTAATTGTGGTTGCTAGGTATTGAAATATAGTCTAACTTCTTTAACAATACCTCATATAATATTTATTTACTATAAAAGTTAGATTTTTCTCGTAATCGATTTTTAATGTTATATTTTATCTTTCTATAGCAATTTTTTACCTATAAAATCAACATCCATCCTTATAGCAATATGCTCTTTGTAAAACTACCCTCTATAACTTCCATATAGAATCTCTAATGAGATAACTAATAATAAGTTTAAACATTTTGACCTCAACGTACTATTACTTGGATCGAGATAGAAGATTCAACTCTTAACCTCTTAGATTACTTTCAAGGGAAAACTATTAGGTATCTTTTCGTTGAAAGTTTGGACACGAATCTACGCTATTTCAAGGGTAAGAGACTACAATCTATTAAATAAGCTACAATTACGGATCTCTTTCATCAATCTTGAAATAATTTAATTTTCTAATAGCTTTAAAATGTATGCTTTAGAGTTAAAATCTTTATACATTATGATATTTGGTTACGAATTTATTAAGAATGTGTTAGTTTTTTTTAATATTTAATTAGTAAAAATTTACTTACCTTTTGAGTATTTAGATTTGAATAATTTTCTTTTCTTTTATAAGTAACATTAAAAGAAATTGATTTTTGGATAATTTTGTTTATAACACCTAAAATATATAGAAACATCAAATATTATTATAAGTATATAACAATCATTCGCCATAAAAATAAAAAAATATCGGAACAATCCGCAAAAAGAAGCATGTAACTTATCCAACTTCAAGTACCATATAATTGAGTCTAAAAAGCAGTATTTAAAGATTCTCAATAATGAAGGGGCCTTTTGTAGAAACGATACTGATTTTAAGCCAAGCAAATGCTAAGACTAATCATTGCTACAGAGAAGCTAATTAAGTAGCTGATCGATTGGCCAAAGAACCTCTTAGTGCAATTTTTCAAAAGAAATGGAAGTCAGGCCTAGCCTCCCTCCTTTTGTTATCTTTTGCGATGGAATGGAAGCACACCCAATCTCTAAAGGGTGGGATTAAATAAAAAAAAAGATGAACCTAATAAAAATCCAGAATTTATGGCTCTTAATCAAATTGGAAAAATCCAATCATTTCAGATTAATAATGTCAAAAACAAGGCTAATAATCGAAATTCTTTACCACACTAAGGAATTAACAACATACAACTCAACTTCAATTACGGTATTTAGAAAATCTAATTAATTAATCAAAAACTAAAGGTAACATGTACTCATAATCTAGACAAGTACCAAAATTAGATATGAGTTTGTAGTGAAAATACTTACATGAATACACACATACTTGGCGAATAAAACTTGAGAAATTATTGTGCGTGAAATACCTACATAACAAAGTAATTGATCAAAACATATGAGAATCGCCTGAGAGAAATGAGAGAGTGAAAGATATAAAAGTTAGGGAAGAAACAAATTGAAGAATGCAAGGGCAATGATCAATTACTTGCAGGTAATGGTATTGTTTACTAAACAAAAATTAGTGACAGACAAATTTTGCCGCTAAATAGCAAAATTCATTGATTTCGCAGCGAATTAGTGTCCAACTATAAGAAAATCTATTAGTTACGAATTATTTAGCGATAAAATTAGGGATGAATTTCCTAGCGAATTCTAGTTTTTTTAGTAGTTTTAACCATATAACACATAATTGGTACAATTCTTCTCCCTTCTTCTCACAAAATGTTCACATTACATAGTATTCTACATGTTCCATCCATTACTAAAGCTTTGCTCTCTCTCCAAGAAGTCTTCTCAGTACTTACAAATGCTGAAATATTATGTATGCTTAATCAGGGATTTAGTAAAATACCCAAAAAAAAAATAAAAAAATCAAGAGGAAAACTGATAATAGGCTAAAAGTGTATGGTTTGACTTATGTTATACTCTAACTTAATGATGCTTTATTGTCTTAAATATGTAAAATAAGGATAAAATATGCTCTAATGGTGATTTGTGTGTTTCACAGGAGTGCAATACCGTAAGGAAGGCTTATGACGGTGATCCGGGCAAGAATTGAAGTAGACTAGACCACGAGGTACCTTTTGGATGAATTGAAGACTGAAGGCTCAGGGATTTATGCGGAGACAGTGGAAAACCCTACTAGCGCGGGCATTAGCGCGACATTAGTGCGCCCGCGCTAGTTCAGCTCTCATGAGGCAGTGAAGAACCCTTTTAGCGCGGGCACTAGCGCGTCCGCGCTAGTCCAGCGATTCAGAGGCAGACAGAAACCCCACTAGCGCGGGTATAGCGCGGCCTTAGCGTGCCCGCGCTAGTCCAGACGCGTGAGGCATTATTTCAGGGGTAAATTTGGAAGTCTCACGCCATTCTACATCAACTATATAAGGTCCACTTCGCCCAAAAGTAGGTTTGAATCAGGTTTTAGAGTTTAGAACACAAAGGCAAGAGCAAGGAGGCAATTGGGGCATCAATCCTTATCTCCTTCTCTTGAGATTTTTATCATTGTTCATGAATTCTTTTGTAGTTTTCATTATTTTTATGAGTAGCTAACTTTTCTAATCTAAGGTTTTGGTGAAACCCGTTGGGGATGAACTCGTTGGCATGTTAATATAGTTTTGATTGGTTGTTTATCTCTATTTGTTCAACTATTTTTTAATTGTAGTTAGTTGAAGGGCCATCAACTAGCGGTTCCTATTTATTATGTATCTGCTTGAGAGAGAGTGGATATTTAGGTAGTTGTTGAACAACATCACTCCCGGAGTATAGAAGAGAGTCATAAAGAGAAAATATACCTCGGGTGCAATCTAAAGTAAGTTGTAACGTAAATATAGCTAGCGTAGCTCGAGAGAGTGCGACTAGTAAATTATCATAAATGCTCGAGAGAGATTTACGATAGCTGGAGAGTTCATGATTGATAGAGACAACCAAGTCAAAGCTATAGGAACATACAACTAGGGAAAGTACCAACGGGGGAAACCATTGCCTTAGACCTTTATTCCAATTGTTTACAACTGTTGTTAGTTAATCTTAGTTTAGCAATTTCATTGATCTTAGTGGTAATTACAACATCGATTATTATTCATAAAGTTTGACGAAGTTGTTTAAGTGAGAGTTTAGTATTTTAACGACTTTCTTGATACGTTAATTCCCTGTGGGATCGACTCTGGGCTTAATACCCCGGATTATATTTGCAACACCCCGCTTAGTCTTTTATTAGACACAGTTGAGCGTGATCAAAAACATGAAAAAGAAAAGAAAAGAAAAAAAAAGAAGCAAATTACTCACACATTACAATAAAAAATGGTCTTAACGGCCAAAAAAAGTTTATGCAAAAAGCTTTACCAGCAATTGAGTATTCGCTATACTATCCAGTATCGCTAAAGGTTTTAGTGAATATTTGACGAATTATTGGACCATCACATGATTGCAAAATACTGCTGGATTCCTAAATAAATATGCAAAGTTGTAATGGAGAATCCATTGTAAAGTATGAGAACAATATATTTGTGGGTGGGATTCACTATTAAGGTAAAAGTTTCGAATGAGAATTTGGTGTATCTCTTGTGAAGAATGCTACTTCATATGGTCCATGATTATGATATTTTCACACGTCTATATTCTATGATTATTGAACTAAGTTCACAATAGATCAATGTCGTTTTCTTGTATATGACAGCTGAAATTTTGTTAGTTGTTTAAGAAGTTTAATTTTATACGGTAATCATATATTTTTTATACTATTAGGTCACTTAAAAATAACTGTAAGTAATTTTTCTAATTTGTGAGATTATCAGTGTGAAGAATAAGGTACCTGCTAAACTAGTTAAAATACACTAAGGGATCGTTTGATAAAATATATATATCACAAAACAATACATGGATTAGCTTGGGCATTATTAATCTCTTTTTTGGTAGTATTTTTCTACCTATATATAACTAATATTTGTATTAATTATATACCATATTCAGTATTATTCTTATGCATAGCAACCATGCATTGGCAATACTATGATTTTTAATCATGGATAAGCATGTATAAAGATAGAATTACCCTATTAGAACCTTAAATACACCAAATCAAACCGTCGCTAAAAAATAATTTTAATATAACTAATTCCATTATAATTAATCTCGATATTACTAATTCCAATATTATCATACACCTTATTCAATATTATTCTTATATATCATACTAGACTATTTCTAACAGTGTAAAAAATTTTACGCCATCAATATATATAAGTCAAATCTTAAAATAATACATTGAGTTGTAGCGCTTACGAAAAGCATATATATTCTTAACCAACTACCATACTTTTTTTTTGTTTTCCTATATAGATTGCTTGTGTCGTACAAGAAAGATGTAATATATGTAGCCTACTTTTGACCAATGATTATTAGCTTTGTTGGCGTCCTCATGGCCTTTCCTTAGTGACCTTGTTGGATATATTATGCCCTCTCATTCTAGGCATTGTTGGTCTCAATAATAGTATACTGTTATTTTGTGGCTTGAATTATTTTCTCATTAAATTTTTGTGTTGATTTTTTTTCTTTATTTGCTTGGTATGTGATTATGTGCTAGTTAATCCACGATCTTCCGCAACAATTGGTATCAGAACAAGGTTCAAATTTCTATATATAATACAGGGTTAAGATATCTTCATCATCTTCAATAAAGTACGAAGTAGAGAAATTTGACGGGGGTTTTATTTTCAGCCTATGAAAGATTAGGATGAAATCGTCCCTGGTGTTACAAGGGTTATGGAAGGCAATTGATGAGGATTTTCCTGAAGAGATGAAAGAGACAGAGAATGCAGACCTGAAGAATAAGGCTTTGAGTGCGATCTTAATGAGTGTTAAAGATAGCGTTATTCGGGAAATTGATGAAGAAACTTCTACAACAATGGCATGGAAGAAGCTGGAAGATCTGTATTCTAAGAAATCGTTGACAAACCACAATTACCTAAAAAAGAGGTTATATAATATCTGTATGAATATAGGTACACCTGTTAAAACTCACATTGATGAGTCAATTTGATTATAATGGACCTAAAGAATGTGGATATCAAAATTGAGAATGAGAATTAGGTCTTGATTGTGTTATGTTCTTTACCACCATCTTATGATACTTTTGTCGATACGCTGATTTATGGGAAAGACAATGTTACATCCCGTACCTTAGCATTAGGATGTGCCGTAGTAAATCCACATGAGTTCGAAGGGATTATGTCTATTAGGAGGTTATAGAGGGTTTAAGACATTATCATTATGAGACCCTATAAGTTTACAACCTTGATACCATTAAATATTATGTTAGTATGATATTTTCTTTTAAGTGAAGTATTTTAGTAAAAGTTTTATAAGTATAATTTTATTTTGGCACTGTTATTTATACATTCTCGACTTCTGGAGGTTCAATTTATATAGGAGCGTATTGGTATCCCTGTTAACATTTTTATGGATTGAGTTTTGAGACATGAATTTTGCATGTTGTTAAATGGGAAGTGTTGTTCCAAAATTAGTTTATATGTATTAGTTTGGATTAATTAACTAATGATTTTATTCTTTCTTTTGATAATGTAATTTGCTAATGACTTTGACTTGGTTCTTATTCTGTGAAGGTTAATTTTTTTTTTACCATTTTAAGAATTAAGCGTACGAGAATTTTTACTCTTTATATGAGATTAGGAAAATTATAAGTGGAGAAAATATATGTATTTTTACATGAATATTTTAATAAAATAATAGTGTATGTATATATTTTGTATGATACCACATGACCATGATAGTAAGTTATATAAAGTGTATTAAAAATAAATAGCGTTTTAGATAAATTGAAATAATTTTTAATTATACGGGCAAATTGAAAATTATTTAAAATAATTAGGATAAGATCACGTGGCAACAACATGTGATATATTAGGTGACTCACCATCTTCATTAAAAGGTGGTCATATTAAGTAACAAACACATGTTTGGCCTTTCTACTCACATGACACTTGCGTTACTATTTGAATTAAGTAACAAACACATGTTTGTGCCTTATCTGTCATTATGTTCATGTTATTTTTTCTGTTTTTGCTTATATACCAATTTCAAAAGAAAATCTTTACGTAATTGAATGGATTTTCAAGATTCAAATTCTTTCTTCAACAAGTTTTGTATGGCGACAAGTTGTTGCTGTATTATCTATACAATTTTCAAACTTTCATGCCTTATTTCAATATTGAGAGTCCCAAATTTCATAGGCAATGAAGATTCTTCATAAATAAAAAAGAAAAATGAAAAGTGAAAAAGATTTAGAGTTGATTTATTGCATGGCTTGACGTTTCAAATCGAAAGGCCTATGAAGGAGGATGATAAGGAAAATGGTTTTCTTATCATGTCTTCTTAGAAGGCAATTGAACTTCAAGTTTCTTACGGTGCATAACTCATATACCCGTTTTAGTAATTATGATTGAAGTGGGGAGAAAGACTGTTCATGTAAAGGTAGGTTAAGGTTATCCCCTCTTTCTTTTTGACATGATATATACGACACTAACAAAACGAACAAATACAAAAAATTTATAAATGACTATATTCATAGAATACTAGAGATACTTATGTTTTTGATCCGCATGTGTCATATTACTCTATAATCTGTTCATGGGTCTGAAAAATACGTAAGTTGGTAAAGTTTATTTCATGATATTAATCAGAGGCATAATGGCCTTATGACGTAGCGAGAGATTTTATTAACGTATTTTATATGCATTTCATGCATTTTATACATGCACATTGACAAATGACCAGATGGTGTTATATATGTATATGTATATATATATATATATATATATATATATATATATATATATATATATATATATATATATATATGTATGTATATATATATGTATGTATGTATATGGATACGGGAAAGGTTATGGCGTTATATACGCACCACCACCTGATCAGCTGATATACGCTGATGATTTTGCCCACAGTGGCCGAGATGATATGATGGGATGCTCTCAGAGGCCTGATGATGTTATAAAACATGTACCTATGCACGACATGACATTCATACGCATATGCATGACACTATAAGTATTTCATGGTTTACGGAGTTATCCAGACTTACAGGTTGAGTCATTCACTCTATATTTCTTCCATGTCTGTTATGTACTTATTTATGTGCCTTACATACTCGGTATATTATTCGTACTGACGTCCCTTTTGCCTGGGGACGCTGCGTTTCATGCCCGCAGGTATAGACAATCAGTTTGACGAGCCCTCATAGTAGACGAGATTGGCATTCAGCGAAGGATCGGTAAGACTCTACCTTATTCGGAGTGCAGCCAAGTCTATGAGTCATCGTGTCAGAGTTTTACTACAGACTTATGGGTAGGCCGGTACCCTGTCCCATTTGATGTCAGTTAATCTTAGAGCTTTGTGGGAAGACGTTCAGTTTGTACAGTATGCCAGAGGCCTACTTATAATTGTACATTACGAGTTGTGGCCATGTTGGCCCATGATATTTAGAAAAGGAATGAATGAGTTACAGAGTGGTTCGCTCGGGCCAGTGCGGCACCGGGTGCCAGTCACGCCTCCCCAGGTTTGGGGCGTGACAAACAACATTTTACTAGAAGATGTTAGTAATGCACTACAGTAAAAAGAGTTGAAAAAGAACTTTCCAGACAGCAAAACTGAGGGTGAGGGTTTTGTGATTAGAGGAAGAACACAACAAAAGGACTTTAACAGGAAAAAGTCAACTGCCAGATCAAAGTTTAGAGCAAGGAAGCAAAACTATTATAAGTGCGGGGAGCAAGGTCACTGCAAGACAGATTGTCCTAAGCTGAATGAGAAAAGAGGGAAACAGAAAACAGATAATTCGACAAATATTGTTGGCACTGGCAATAATTCTGGTGATAATGACTATGTATGGGAAGTTTGTGCTGTGATTTCTAATCATGGGCAGAATTTTTGGGTTCTTGATTCTGGTGCTAATTTCCACATGTGTCCACACAAGAATTGGTTTGTAACTTACAAGTGTTGATACCCAATTTTTTCTTCATATATATATATATATATATATATATACACACACACACACACACACACTTTCAAATAGTGCACATACATCATCTTTTTGATTTAGAAACACACACAAGTATTTTTCATAATTTTTCATAATTTTTAAAGGCTTTAAATCAATTTATTTATGCATTTTTATTATATACATATCTAATAATTACCCTCCAAATTATTTTTACAATACTTTAATCATCTAAACTTATCATTTGTACCAATGTGAGGTTTTCAACATTTTTCAGTGCATTTCCCATAATTACATTTGTATTTTAGGCTAATTGCACATTTTTGCAATAATAGCCCATATACATGTATAATTACATTATTTTATGCAGAAAATAACTTCCTTTACGAGCGTTATGGGCACAGTAAGTCCTACCGCCTCTATCATGATGAGTTTGCCATCACTTCTCTGGGTTGGACTCATTGCCGGGTTTTTGCGTTCATTGTCTGTTTTCTGGGGATGATGGTATTCCCAATACAAGGAGAAAGGATCCACACTCACTTAGCTATGGTTACTAAGACCCTAATGGAAGAAATCGAGGGTCAGACTTACACTATTGTCCCGCAGAGATATACCGAGCCTTGGACCATTGCAATAAAGGATATAGGTATTTTGAGGGTTGCAATCTGTTGCTGCAAATATGGTTGTTGGAACACCTTCAAAGGGGACAATACCGTCAAGGATTTCTGTGGGGGCCATGGAATGACCACATAGCTTTTCACCGTCCGAAAAGAATGAATTTTATCCCGGACAAGTTTGCACAACCAGGAAACGCTGTGGGCTGGGTACACTTCTTTAGCAATTTGACTGACGACAAGGTCCATTGGATGTTTGAGTGGTTCCCTAGTAGTGAATTCATCATCAGGTCAAGAGATGTTCCCCATCTAGTGCTAATTGGATTAAGGGGTATCTATACTTATGCTCTTATCAGAGTCATGAGGCAAACTGGGAGGAAACATGTCATACCACGAGTCTCCAAGATGGTTCATTACAAAGAAAACTTCCAGAGTAATGCCATTCCATTCAAGTGCAAGGCACAACACATGTGGCATCTAAAGATCATTGTGGAAAAGGATACCATCGAGCCAAATTGGTATCATGCCGATCATGTGTATTTCTACCCATCATAGTTGGTCGATGACATAGCGGGAGAGGTCAAACCAGGGGTTGATTTGAGAAATAGGGTCATAGATGACGCTGCCGAGACGCAACTCAAGTACAAGAGGTTGCGTAAAAAGATTTTTGAATATGAGGCCAGACATTTGGAACAACACAAAGTAGGCATGAAAGCAATCAATGAATGGAGAGGAATCACTACCAGATCAACAGAGAGGTTGGAGTATTTAGAGCAGGGTTTGATGGAGCTTGAGGGGAAGATGAGGAAAAGGGTCTTGGATTGTCAGAACGTTGAAGGCAATGAAAGAGGCCATTTAGCAAGGGCATAACTGTTGTTGGATATGCGCGACCTGGTGAATCTGATTGATGGGTCCAAGAAGGCCAAGTTTGGAGAAGGTCCCTCTAGGACCGAGTAGATTAGAATTGATATTTACTTATTTTAGATTCGTTTTAGAATTCGATTGTAATAATGCAAATGCCACTAGTAACTCTTTATAATTATCGTCGTTTTAGTAGAGATTTGGTCTATTTATCATATTAATGAAATGACACAATTATTGGCATTGAGTTTCTCCAAATCCATATGTCGCTAGGCCTACCTCGGGAAAAATGAGGTCCCCTAAATTAGGACGCGAATTTATAATTCCGCAATACATGTTTAAATACTGCAAATATCCTTTCAAAACTCCCTACTGACTCATTTACCTTTTTGCTTTTCGTTGTTTTGATTATTCCCATCCCCTAAGGTTGGTTCGTGCATACTGGAATCATCAGCATATCATACCAGATCTAGAGCTCCTCCACATCCTCTTCCTCCAACTGATCTTAAAAGCAAGGGAAAATATAAGATGGATGACATGAGTGATATCAGGAAAGTCAACGCTACACACGCAGAGAATGTTGAGACTTCCAATGGTCGGAGTAATCTGGCACAGAATGATTTGGTTCTACGGTTGGAGCAGAAGATACTGGAGTTACAAGGGGAACTTGAGCATGTGCGTAACTTGGAAAACCTTTCCCTCACCTTGAACGTCCCGGACATCAACCAACAAAATGCCCAAAACCTAGAGCCTCCTCAAAACACACAAACCAACATCCGCAAAATCCTCCCGCACCTCATCATTATGCCACACCTCCCCAAAATACTAATCCTCCACCGGTACCAACTCCTCCTCAGCATCAACATCATCCAACCCAGTACCCACAAACTACCACCTACCGTACTCCTCAAAATACACAACAACCTACCCCTGATCCATAGAACTCAAACAACGATCACCACTACACCCATCCCTGGAGTCCACCAAAGTAATCCCATGTATGTAGAAACCTTACCTCACACTTCACAAAAAACTCCATACACACCAAAATCCGCCGAGAAGAACCTGCTCATCAAGAACATGGCGGAGGAACTTAAAAAGCTCATAAGTAGAGTCCAAGGCGTCGAAGGGGGTAAAGGGATTAAGGGTATGAACTGTGAATATTTGTGTATTCAGCCGGATGTAGAACTGCCGGAGGGTTACAAATCTCCCAAGTTTGAAATGTTTGACGAGACAGGTGATCCAAATGTGCATCTTAGGACATATTGCGACAAGCTCATAAGGGTTGGTAAAGATGAAAGAATCCACATGAATTTATTTATGAGGAGCCTCACTGGGGACGCCTTATCTTGGTATATCAGCCAAAATCCAAAGAAGTGGATTAACAGGGTAAATATGGCGTCAGATTTCATGGATCGATCCAGATTCAATACAGAGAATGCACCAGATGTCTTCTATATCCAGAATATCAAAAAGACGCCAAGAGAGACTTTCCGCGAGTATGCTACTCGATGGAGATCAGAAGCTGCGAAAGTACGGTCGGCATTGGAAGAGGAGCAAATGAACAAATTCTTTGTCCGGGCCTAGGATCCGCAATACTACGAGAGGTTAATGGTTATTAAAAATCATAAATTCTTTGACAACATCAAATTGGGAGAGAATAGAAGAAGGAATTAAAAGCGGGATAGTAACCAATTTTGAGGCATTACAAGCTACCAACAAGGCCTTGCAGTCAGGAGGCATATCCAAGAAGAAGGAAGTAGGGGCCGTGATAGTAACTCAAGGTCTGAAATCTCCTCTCACATAACAAACACCTCCACCCATATATCAGCCTTCACCTCCTAGATATCCACAACCCGCCACCACTTACCATACTTATAATACACAACCAGCATATTACCACTCATCGCTAGCCCGCCAAAACTATCAAAAACCCATACCAAATTTCGACCGCAGACCGCCCAGACAATATACCCCTATTGCTGAACCCATGTTCAGTTGTATGAAAGACTGAAGGCTACCGGTTATGTCACTCCTATTCCCACTGTAGCCATGGAAAATTCCTCCCAATGGGTCAATCCAAATACGACATGTGCCTATCACTCCGGCATGAAAGGTCATACCATTGATTAATGTCACACTCTGAAGGACATGATCCAGACGTTAATTGATACCAAGGTTATACAAGCGAAAGAGGCTGCAACTAACATCCAAAATAATCCCCTCCTGGATCACATGGGTAAGGGGGTAAATGTGATAGAAACTTATGAAGAATGGGACCCGGAAGGGTCAATTGGGCTCATTCGAGAAGGGGATGATCCTAAGAAACCCGCAATCACTCTCACTCCCATTGTGGTATAGATACAGCCACCAGTCGAAGTTGAAGTAGTCGCACCAACTCCGTTCGAGGTTGAGGTAACAACACCTGCAGCTGCGCCTGCTCCGTTTGAAGTAGAACTGACCACACCATTCACTGTGACGATAGCACTCGCACCATCCTTTAATTCCAATGTCATACATTGGGACTATGTTGCGAAAGCAAGAAGGAAAGAAAAAGAAAAAATGGAAGAAACTGGTAGAGTTTACACACGTGAGCACCTAGAGGGAACAAGTAAAGAGGCCGCTTCCAAATAGCCTATCACTGAAAATCGGCCCGGATGATCTTCGGAGAAAAGTGCAACCGAGAGAGTACTATGTAGTGGACCATTTGAACAAAACCCCTGCTCAGATATCTATTCTATCATTACTGCAGAATTCTAAATCACATAGGAACACATTGATGAAGATATTGAACGAGGATTACGTACCCAACAACATTACTAGCGGAGAAATGGTTAACATGGTAGGAAAAGTACTGGAAAGCCATAAGATCACCTTCCATGAAGACGAATTGCCACCCGAAGGATTGAGCCACAACAGAGCACTGCATATCACGGTACAGTGTGAAGATAAATTCGTTGCCAGGGTTTTGATAGATGGAGGTTCAATCCTCAACATCTGTCCATTGGCGACTTTGAAGAGATTGGGTAAAGGTTTACATGAGATACGAGTACTAACTATGAACGTAAAGGTGTTCGATGGATATCAAAGGGCCACGAACCAACATTTGCTTACAAATGGAACCTGCTTGGTTTGATGTTGAATTCCAAGTACTCGACATATCCGCCTCATACAATTTTCTATTGTGGAGACCTTGGATACACGCCGTTGGGGCTGTAGCATCTACTCTGCACCAAGCTGTGAAGTTCAAACGGAACCATCAGGAGGTGATCATTTATGGGGACGGGAGTAACCCCATTTACACCAATCAGTCTGTTCCGGTCATGGAAAATAGAAGGAAGATGGGTGGAGAGACGTGCCTTCACATTAAGCGTGTTAATGCAATTGAGAAGGACAAGTGGTGGAGTAGCAAAATAGAGATCATATTGGCGTGGGTAGGATATGAACTTGGTAAAGGCCTCGGAAAGAATCTCTAGGGTATTGTTAAACCAATACAGTTAAAGCATCACGGTACGCCTTTTGGACTGGGATATCAGTACACTTGGCATGAGTATCAAAATTGGTGGCCACCATGGAGCGGTCCTTATTACCCTCTCGAGCAACCAATACCACATTTGAGCCAATCCTTCTATCAAGCTGATATGATGTGGGATCTGAAGAAGATGAAATGCTAGATGGTTTGAGGAATCTATTCTTAGAAGATGAAGACATGGACTGCAGTGTAATGTTGAGGAGGAGGACCCTCAAAATTCCGGAGAAAGTCCAACCGACGTCATCGTATGCGTAACAGTCAGAAAATCGTCTAAACAACTGGGGAAGAATTTTGAGGAGGACCCTCAGAATTTTAAGGAGGAACCTCAAAATTCTATTGCAAGAAAGTCGCAATGTCTCTAAAAGTGTCACAATTATTGGTTCATATAATTTATTTGATATTGCATATTACTGTGTTTCAAATAACTATGCACGCATATTTTTCGAAAACTTTATGAAATAGCCGGATGCTACCTACGGTAACTCGAGCAGGATTTCGATGCGAAGCAAAGCAAAGCAAGCAGGCGGAGGCACGAACAAACCTTCCCCGTAAAACTCAAAATTTTCCTTTGGATGCAAGAACAAAGAACCACCATAAATATGTGCATATCTCAGAATCACTGTCTTCATAACGACAAAGCTGCCAAGCACAAACATATCTCCAGCTAAGAAATACTCTACTACTACTTATTATTTTTCCATTGCATGAGACTAATTCATGTCTCCATCTTGCATTAGACTAAGCACTGTCTCCATCCTGCATGAGGCTAAGCCTCACCTCCTCAATTTCATAAGGCTAAGAATCTGCCTTCCCCTTGCGTGAGACTAAGAATTGTATCCATTCTATGCATGAGTCTAAGCATTGCCTTCCCCTTGCATGAGACTAAGCATTGTCTTTATTCCTTCCATAAGGCTAAGCATTGCCTTCCCTTGCATGAGACTAAGCTCTGTCTTTAACCTTGCATGAGGCTAAGCCCTGCCTCCTTAATTGCATAAGGCTAAGCATTGCCTTTCCCTTGCACGAGACTAAGCATTGTCTAAATTATTTTCATGAGGCTAAGCCCTGCCTCCTTAATTGCATAAGGCTAAGCTCTGCCTTCCCCTTGCATGAGACTAAGCTCTGTCTTTAACCTTGCATGAGGCTAAGCCCTGCCTCCTTAATTGCATAAGGCTAAGCTCTGCCTTCCCCTTGCATGAGACTAAACACTGTCTCCATCTTGCATGAGTCTAAGCCCCTCCTCCTTGATTGCATAAGGCTAAGCATTGCCTTTCCTTGCATGAGGCTAAGACCTGCCTCCTTAATTGCATAAGGCTAAGCTCTGCCTTCCCCTTGCATGAGACTAAGCACTGTCTCCACCTTGGATGAGGCTAAGACCCGCCTCCTCAATTGTATAAGGCTAAACATTGCCTTCCTTTGCATGAGATTAAGCTCTGTTTCCAACCTTGCATGAGGCTAAGCCCTGCCTCCTTAATTGCACAAGGCTAAGCACTGCCTTCCCTTGCATGAGACTAAGCATTGTCTCCGCTCTTGCATGAGACTAAGCATTGTCTCCATTCTTGCATGAGGCTAAGCCCTGCCTCCTTAGTTGCATAAGGCTAAGCACTGCCTCCCCTCCCCCCTGTACGAGACTAAGCATTGTCTCCACTCTTGTACGAGACTAAGGATTGTCTCCCTTTGCATAACCACAAATGATGTGCTACTTGAAACCTTGCACTATTCTCCACCTCAGGGCCAAGCTCTGCTCTGATCTTACACAAATTTATGTCTTGTTTCATTTCAAGAATTACGTCTTTGCATCTCATGGGATGAAATTTGCCATTTTGTCCGAAGGTGTCATAGTCCGAAGGCATCATCCTCATAGCTGGGAGACACCATGCCATGGCCTGAGGATCTCTCAATATTGAATATCATTATTCAAAGGCGTCATGGTTCAGAGGCACCATCCTCATGGCCCGAGAACATTATTTCATGGCCTGCGAATCCCTTATCCCGTAATTCATGGCCCAGGGCATCATGGTCTAAGGACACCATCCTCATCGTCCAAAGATAACTCTTATGGTCCAAGGGGAATTTGCATCATGTTTAAATTCGTGCAATAATCTATATATATTCGCATGCATCCAAGAAGTAACCGTCCTCCCAACCGAAGCAATCTCCGCTCCTGTTTCCATTCAATATTCACTACCTATAACTACCTAAAATACAGCCAACTGCCATTTGTTACCCATTTGGTAACCGTCCAAATACCCATAATCCAGATACATCCATTTACAATCCCGATATAGCCCTGTCCAAAAAGTCCGCTATGTTCCTACAACAACTCCACTGGTTTATTCCACCGTTGGATCCAGAACTACACATGACCTGATTCCTGTAAAACCAGGGATATGTAGGAAACCCACAAACCAGGTTTCGGCCAATATTTTTTAAAATCATCCCATTCAGTCAAAGTTGGTTGTCATGTCTTTACCCGACAACTCTTTCATGCTTCCCGGATAAAGAGGGACATCTGTTGATACCCAGTTTTTCCCTTAAATATATATATATATATATATATATATATATATATATATATATATATATATATATA